>JAPMOB010226281.1:0-22651 GCA_029875015.1 Lepomis gibbosus
CTCTGTGAGAGTCACCAACACCAACGGTACAGTCACTGTCACCACTACAGCTGTGCTGTCTCGTCTCCATGACAACAGCACACAGGTTGGATGTGCAGTGCGAGTGCTCTCTGCTCCTCAGATAGAGGTGTTGGTGATGATTCCTGAGGTCAAACAGTCGTCTGCTGCTGATGGTGAGAAACACGTCCAAAGCTCCACACTTACAGATTGATCAGTTTTATTGCTCATGTCTTTTGGTTTTGATTTTCAAGGTTTTGATAAGCAGTCTGAATCTGACAACAGGAATTTCAGTAAGTTAACCTTTAAGTGGGCTCTGTCAGTAGCCTATTACCATTAGATCTGTAGTTGCTTTGTGAACGTTGTGTTTTTTGTCACTAATTGGCCTCTTTTTTACACAGATTTCATTTTGATCGCTGTGGTGTTCGTGATAGTGGCTTGTGTTGCTGTAGTAATCATAGTGGGTATAAAAATCACCGCCCTGCTTAAGCAAAAACATCAGAACAGGTAATTTTAAACTTTCAACTTAGCATCTGTCTGGCTGTAAGATCAGTGTCTCACAGCTAATGTGGTGATGATAGATGGAGATCTTTTCAGATAAAACCCATAAATAAATAACTGATAAATGTTTGTGCAGAATTACCTTTTTTTAATATATATATTTCAGCATAGGTGACATTTACGCGGGGGACATGACCCCACCACTTTTTGAAATGGCTGAATTTGTCCCCACCACTCTGAAAGCATTTGCTAAAAGTTTTTTTAAACTTATCTTGCAACAAGAAATGTTAAATACCAAATAAATCTGAGAAAGGTTTGCTTGCACAGTAGAAAAAAATGAAATGCAATATAAATATAGAAGAAACAGATCTGCCTAATATGAGCCCTTAAATATCCACTTTTCAACACAAAGTGACGCTCTTGTCTTTCAGCCCGTCACACAGAGACTCTGAGGAGATCAAGACACCTGCAAAAACCATCAAACCCACTCAGGAGTAAGATCATTTATTCATCTTTCACTTGTACACATTTATTTGTTGCTGCTTCTGACTAATAAAATGATGATGTCTTTGTTTCTGTCTGAAGGAACAAAACACCTTTAATCCAGCAAGTGAACGAGCAGATAAAGCAATTGATGTCTACTGGGGAAAAGACGAGTGACAAACCAAAAGGATCCTCTCCTGCAGCAAGGTGTCTCTGAAAGATATTAACTTGCACATATTATTGTTGTAAATAACTTCATTGTTCTGCACTCTGTCTGTTATAGAATGGATTGTCCTACCTTGCAGTGTGTCTCTATACCTCTTCTACTAATCTTTATTTATACATGAAGCCATCATTGTGTCATAGTGAGCATGTTTATCCATGTCTCTGTTGTTCAGAGTGATTCAGAAACAGACTAATGTTTTGTTTTTATCTGCAGGAACAAAACTCCTTTAATGCAGCCAGAGAACGAGCACCTAAGGCAGCGGACGTCTACTGCGAAAAAACAACAAAACAACAACCCAAAAGCATCGTCTTCAACAGCGAGGTGTCATCGAAAGTTATTTTAAGTAAGGGCACCTACTTAGTGATACAGAATAACCCACAATGCTGCAGAGCCACACTGACTGACACTGAAGGTCCTGTATAAGAGCCATCTTTTAATACAACACCAGGAACAGATCTGTCACAGTTCATTTAGATCAAAAGATGAACATACTTTTTTGAACTTGCCTTATCCTTTATAACCATCCTTTTATATGTTGATTTTTAATGTTGTAATGTTCTACCTTTGACTCAAGGAATAACTTGTCTTTGTTGATTGCACGTCTCTGTTTCTTGTGACTTTACACCTAAACAACGACACCTCTGATATAATTCAGAGTCACTGCTGCATTTAGATGAAGCATTTGCACCATTTGTTTTTCACATTATGTAAGTATATAAATGTACTGCTGCTTTTTGTATTTTTATATAAACTGAAACATAGCAAAGATGAAATTACAGAGGGGCTGAATATAAATGAGTCCTGTTTTAAAAGAAAGAAAGAAAGAAAAAATTAGAAATAAAACCTTGGGGGAAAGTTTGTCTTTCCTGTTTTGCTTAAACAAAATATTTCTGAACATTTTAGTAAGAAGCCACATGCTTGCAGTACGACTACTTTGTTGTGCAATCATGTAAATGTCAATGTGAATGAGAGACAGATTTTGTGGATATATTTGTATTAAAGCATTCCTTGCTTTTTTTTTAAATATAGTGTTATAGTATAAATGGCATATAATTCAAATATAATTGTATAATGTTCTTTGATTTTTGTGGGTGTATTAAATAAAATGCTGCACAGAATTTATTGCTGATCACTTTCATTTTTACTGCTGCTTCTTTTTTTCCAACATTTAACAAAAGGAGAGTTTTGTGCAAAGAAGAGTCCCTGAAAATAGAGTATTTTAAATCTGAATGTATTTTAATAATTTTTTGGAGCACAAAATGCTCTTTTTCAGTAGGAAAATGTTACTGTTCTTCAAACCCTCAAATATATATTTAAACTTTTTAGAAACAGATGAGCTGTAAGAAACCTGGTGATTTATTGATTAATTATGAAGCCCACAGTGTACTGGAACTATTCAACGTTCATTTAATAACGGGACGTATTCCCAGCAGTGCAGTCAGTGTTTGCTGCAGATGCACGACCTGGCCGCTAGAGGTCGCGCTTTCGTCGGATTTACTGACGAGTCGAGGCTGTTTGAAGCATCACTGATTGAAAAGCGGCAGCAGGAAGTCAACGCAGCTCAGTCGTAGTTTGCTGATTGCACTATGGATCATTGTGCTCCACTTTCAAATCACCTGTAGCTCAGGGAACGTCTGCGGTGCTGGGAGCTGACTTTATCTTCTGTGGACTTTCATGTGTCAGCGGGTAAGTTTAATTTATTATCTAATAAGTCTGTCGAACTTTTTATGGTGAAACTCTTCAGGTTATAAAGCGAGGTTTATAAAGATAATGTGCATTTTTATTTTATTCTGTTTTGGGTTTTTTAAACTGAACATTTAACACTTATGAGTTTTGTTCACGTGTAATGAACGTATAAACACTGACCTAAACTAGAAAATATGTTTAAATCCACTTTAGTAACTTTTAACTTAATGAAGCTATAACTAATTTCACTTTGTTGCACCCTTTCTATAAATATCCCTGAAACGCAGTTGATATTTTTGTCATTGTTTTTTGCTGTAAGAAAACATTTACTGCACTTTTTCACTAGGCTATATATTTCAGCTGTAATTATTACTTTTGTTACTTATCTTTATAGCATTGAATTATTTTTTTTATGATTTTCACGTGGTAAACTTGCCAAGACAAAGATTTACATCCACAAAATTGGCTTGATGATGTGAAAAGCTGNGAAATGTCATGTGGGAAAGGTGATCAGTTTTAAGCTTTTTTTTTCCCTCAACAAGCTGTTTAAGAAATCTTGCATAACATCTGTTTTCTGGGACTGAACCAGCTGTGGTGAAAATGTTCTGTGAACATCTGGATGCAGAGCGGGTTTTTAGGATTTCAGCTGCCAGCCTGGTTTCAGTCCCTCTCTTGGAGAACGTGAAACATTCAGCTCTCCTGAACAAGTTCTGTCAGTAGACTTGTGACACTTACTGTCCCTGAAACATCTGATACTCAATTACCTTCCTTAAATAAATAAACCAAAATTTGGAAGAAGACATTGGGCTCTGCCTGCTTTCACATGAGTTTCACATTAAAAGTAGATTGAATGTAAATAGTTGTGGCCCACTGTCAGACATCAGTGCTGTTCTTGTAGTGGAAAAGTGATTTAAGTGTTGCCCAACAGGAGCAGGCTGCATGTTTGAAGCCAGATGCTTTGGCACTGTAAAAGAGCAAATAACGACCATAAAGCTCTGAGGTCTGGACCTGGTGTGTCTTGTGGTTTAGGTGGGTTTCTCTTTCCCAGCAAGTCCACTTCACTTCACTTGTAGGGTCTGATCAAAGGCCGGATTCGTGGCCAATCCCTGCTGTTTCCACCTTTCTGTCCAGGATGTGTAGGAGTGAAACTCACACACACCCTTTTCTTACGTACATACTTACTTACTCAAGTTGTGATAACCTTAATGACTAACATCTTCTCATCACTCCTTGCATCATCATCTGTCCACTGTAATTAGTTTGAGGCCGGATTTGAGGTATTGATTTTGAAACCTGGAGGTCGGTGTTGTCTAGACATCAAAGTGGCAGCTTGTTCTGCTGCCTGGTGATTATAGGCTTACCGGTGCAGGTTGCATGCTGTGGATTAACATGTAAAACCTCCGTTAGACCCCAGGTGACGGTTCTTGAATCAGCATCTGCTGTTGTTGTTGTTGATGCTTAGACGTCATGTTACCATGGCAAAGGCTTTTAAAGTGAACTAGCCGCGGCGTCTTGGCTGCAGAACCAAGAGCTTGAGTGTTCACATTCGTGTATTTTCCTTCACTACTAAGCAAAGAGCACACTCTCTGATGGTGCTGAGACAATGCTGTCATTGCTAATGTCATCCTCTGGCTTCATGTTTCCCATGACAGCAGACAGTGTGCCAGTAAGATGCAGCTACAACTGTGTTGACCAACAGCAGCTCAACAAGTCACAACACTGGACAGCTGACAGGGTACATCTGCACCACAATTCAAACATGTTTCTCCCCTTTTTAATGTTACGTAGCCACATGCTAGTCTGAGGTTGAGGTTGTCTTGTAAGCTCTCTGACCGTGTTTTTGTTCGCAGCTGAAGCCTGGATGTGATACTGGGTCATTGTGAGTAGGTAACCCTGCCTGAGTGTGCGATGTGTGGACCTGCCCTGCCCCTGTGTCTGCTGCTCTGGGTAGCAGGGACAGCTGTTTCCAGGACGCAAGGTATGTTATTAAACTGATTTTAAGAGGAATCTTTGTTAGAATCCAAGTTGTGCAAGCCCACAGAAGGGGGAGATCACTGTTGGCCATGCATATGTACACAAACTTTGAGCTTTTTGCAAAAGGAAGAGAGATCTAACTAACTAATATTGTATTTTTTTTACTCAACTACGTTTATCCGGCAGATATTTGGCATTAAAAAAAAACAACATTAAGGATTAAACCACTGGTTCCCAACTTTTCTGGCTTGTAACCTCTTACAAAAAGCAGTGTGTAGATGAGACTCTCGTTCAGATGTGTATGTCATAAGTTGTTAGCAACTCCATAAAAGAGACAGTTTCGTTTAGTGTTTGAGGCTCAAAGGGGTGAAATTACTGAACATTTCACATAAAAGAGAGCATAGAGATTAGATAAAAGTCAAAAATACAATGTAGTATATCAGTTATTTTCTTTCCTCCCTCCTTAATTATCTCAAGACCCCTCAGATTTATCTTGTGACCATTTGGAGGAGCCTGACCCCTAAGTTGGGAACCACTGGATTAAACCATCGAACTGTATATAAATTAGCTAAAACAAAACTTCTACTTAAAATCTCACATGAAATCTTAAATGCGACATGGTCTCTGAACTCAGGTGAGGTCGTAGCTCCTGCCAGTCTGAATGCAGAGGCGGGTAGCTCCCTCCAGCTGGCCTGCAACGTCACCATGGCAACGGGCGACACCGTCCGGCAAGTGCGGTGGTACAACAAGCACAAGAAGGTCCTCCTTGCGTACGAGCAGAGCGCCCCCATCCGCGTCAGCCATCAGGAGCCCAACGTGCAGCTCACCGCCTCCCACAACGACGCCAGCTCCATCACCATCACGAGGGTGCGGCCCGATGACGAGGGCTGTTACAGCTGCATCTTTGACGTTTACCCCTCGGGCGTGCAAGAGGGCAAGACGTGCATCAGTGTCACTGGTCAGTCTGGCTCTCTTAAAAACTACTTACTCCACCAGAGAGCTTGCAGATGTTATATTTTAGATAATTAAAGGTTAATAATATCTTCCAACATGCTAAATCAGTTTTCATGTTTGTTTTTGGATTTTGGTTCCTAGCGTCGGTTGTCTTAAAGAACAAGCTCTCTTCAATTAGCATTTTCCACTGCTGCAACTCACACCTAACATTTGAACTATTGTTCTTTTTCCAACAAAGACAAAGCCGTTTGTAACTGTGTTTATTTGTAGAAGTCGTGTGGTCAGTGCATGTCTTGATTAGGGTCACAGAGTGTTTTTCCCGCATGTGAGACAGGAAGAAGCAGGCTGAAGTGGCAGAACAGCAGGAGAGATAGCCCACCCACACAGTTAGGCTTGCCACTTCCTGTTGTTACTATTAAACGTGTTCATAAGCATTTTTATTACCCCAGACTCCTGTAACCCCGGCTTCTGCCCAGAAACATGAGCCCTCTAAAGCTTTCATTGTACATTTTGAAGTCAGCAAAATAAATCTAAATCTGAAATTAAATAAAATAACAGCAGCATTTCATTTGTCCTAGGTAAAGTGCACCAGGAGGGCAACAAGACGGCCGTGAGCGGGAAGTCGGCCACACTGTCCTGCTGGTACAGCCTCCCTGAGAGGGTGCAGCAGGTGCTGTGGAGGAAGACTGCTGAGCAGGGCGACACCACCACCGTGGCGTCCTACGCCAAGCGCAGCCACCGGATCATAGCCGACCAGTTCGCGGGTCGGGTCAGCTTGAGCCTCTCCCTGGGGGACACCGACCTGACCATCCAGAAGGTCAGGACGGAGGATGAGGCCTGCTACACATGCGAGTTCCACACATTCCCGGACGGCACCAAAAGCACCACCGCCTGCCTCTCTGTTTATGGTGAGGACCTTATCTGGGTCAAGCTCTAGAAACACTGGGTCCTACACCGGTGTCTCGCAAAAACCCTGTCTGGTAAATGGCTGTCTTTCTCCACGCCCCCACAGCTTAACGCCCAGGTTCTTGTCACTTGGGTAATTTTCTGTGACATATGGTAAATTAAATATCATGTTTGATGAAGCTATTTAGGGAAAAAATACTTATGACTAACAGACATTGTTCTAAACAGGTCAGATAAAGACATTTCCGTTCGTTCCACCACTCCTCGCCGCCATTTACTGGAAAAAAATGATGGTGTTAAATTCTGTATTACAGTCTGGCTTCCCAGTTGTGTTCACCAGACTGGTGACGCCAGCCGTATGGATAGGGCTAACCGTTCATGGTCTAGCATTTAAAATGCAACAACAGACACATTACTTGGACATAAATTCTTAGTATTGTATTATTTAATGTAGATTTTTAGAGGCACATATATAGTTTAAGCAAGGTTGCAGCGGATGTCTCGTTACTGCCATTTATACAAATACAAAGTCAAGAAAATAAGAAAAGAACAGAACAGCACAAAAAAGCAATAATAATCTGTATTAAACCAATACATTTGTATTTTTTTAGTTTATAATGTTCCAAATGATCCTGACACACACTTTACTGGAAACATACTTCAGCCTGAGAGGAAGTGTGTGCTAGTGTGTGTGTGTGCATCCCAGACAAAGATCAGGAAACGGAAGTGCTGTGTATAAATAAACCACAGGAGGTGAAAGTTAATCTAGTCATTAAAGTAGGTTCCGACCTGCTTTGGTGACGGCACTCCGTGTCCCCCGCCAACACTTAACCTCGTCCTCTTTTATCCCCCTCAATGTGCAAGAGAGGTGTAAACAACAGCGTTAAGCCTGTTACCTCTCTTAGACTTTTAGAAGTCGTGAGCAAACGTTCCAGGAGTGCGAGTGGCCGTTAATCTTCATCTGTGCGTGTTTTGGAGTGATAATGTTGACAGAGGAAGGGGTGTCACTGAGGGGAAAGGGGTGATTAATTTGGGAGAAAGCCCAGGAGATGAGTGGCTCACTGTTTCCCCAGACACAAGGCCCTCAGATTGTGTGTGTGTGTGTCCTTCTCCCTGCTCTGCTAAACAAGCTTTGTCTAAACTGACGGGACCAGAGATCCAGACATAGCTACAAACACAACCACAGAGTTAGTAAAAGCTGTTTTTTCTCTGGTTTCTGCCGGCCTGTCTGAGGACAGCCTGTGTCATTGTGTCCTCGGGGCAGAGAGATTGACAGGCGATGTGTTCTGTCTCCATTATCACGGCAGAGGAACAAATCTCTGCTTTCTGCTCTCTGTGATTGGCAGGCTTAGACGAAATGCAAAATGGCTGCAAGTACCACAAAGAAAAAACTGAATGGTGCGAAATGTGTTGCTCTGAACTTAAAGCAACATTTACTCTTTGGCTCAACGTAAAACATTTAATATAAGAATAATTATAAATGCAATCTCTCTTTCACCAGTTTTACCCAAACCAGAGGTGAGCCATGTGACCTCATCCTCAGGGGTCACTGAGGCAAACTGCACCGCTCAGGCCCGACCCGCAGCGGAAATCACGTGGAACGTCGGCGGGGACAACCGGACGCTCGGGCCGCCCGTTTCTTCCGCCTACGACCAGGGCGACGGCACGACGATAGTGACGAGCACGCTGTTCTTCCACTCGGGGCTGCTCAGTGACCTGTCCATCAAGTGCGTCGTGCACCACCAGGGCCTGGAGAAACCCCTCACAGTGCCCCTCAAGACAAACGGTGAGGAGTCCGCGAATCTTCTTCTGATTGGGGTTTTACCAAATTGAATGCTATTCTGGTTATTTTTAAATAAATACAGTTTCATGTGCTAAATATAGCTATATGTGTACTAATACAACCATTTAGATCAGCATCAAGAGGTTTTTGCTGACATGTCTTTAGATAATTACTTTATTGATAAAGATAAAGCGTGCATGCAGCACACCTTCTCCAGAAAAGTTCCTCACAAAAATCTGCAATTTGCCAGGTGGACTTCATAAGGATTTGTTTTTGATATCGGTCTGCCTCTGTGATTTCTGTGTTACCCAAGGATACCCAAGATCACTAACATTTTTAGCGATAAAATCAACATAAGTAACAGTATGTGCAATCAAAGAATTAAATGATAGCTATTTAAAAGATATATATGCAAGAAAGGGGCCAGAAGCAAAACTACCTGCCACTGCTACACAAAACGTTGCCAAAATATGTAAAATCCAGTTCTGCTTCCCATCCTTGGGTGCTGAGGTGCAGTAGAAAGGTGGCTTTTGTTTTCCACATGTGTGTATTCTCAGCTATTTCAGTCACGGGTAACTGCGGCTGCTTTGATGGGGTCCTGAGTCCTGTAATGTCGCAGCATACGAGAAGGATTATTTTTTTCTTAAGAAAGCCGTTACTCATCACCTAACATGTTTAGTCCAGATGTCATGCATTTTACATGTTGTAATTTTAAAACGTAAACAGTGTTGTGGAGTAAGGGCGTGTGTTTGTGTGCCGTAGTGGGTCCGGCCATGGTCGTCCTGCTCTCGGTGTGCGGCGTGGCAGCGGTCCTCCTCCTGTGTCTGTGTGTGTGCCTCTGCAAGTGCTTCATCTGTACCGACGGTGAGTCCCGACCCATGCAGCTTCACTTCCCACAAAAAAAGCCTCACGTTTACTCCTTCGAGCCACATTCACTCATCTTAAATGACTTAACAAACTGTACTTACAGTTTCCATCCAGATGTTGTGTCATTTAATTACAGTTTGATTTAATCCAACTAAAACAGGAAACAGGACTGGCGGAATACTAGAGTTTGCAGAAGATGTACGCAACAATGTTATGTCTGTTCTCTAGTGGTTTTTTTGAGGAATTCTGGGAATTACAGGGGATGGTTGCAAACGAGTCAATTTGAGCAAATGTTAAAAATACTGTATCTCCAGTAACGTGACGATTTAGATGTGGATTTCCCCTTGTCAGTGTCCATGGCCCAGTAGCTCAGGAAAACGGGGGTGAAAAAAAATGAATAATAGGCACTTTGAGCAATTCCAAATGTTGATCCTAACTGTGCGATCGAGCAGAAAATGGAGTTTTTTTTTGGCCGGCTCTCAGGAGCGAATGTGTAACTACATGATCGAGAGCTAGAGAAAGGAGCAACAATATCTGATAAGGATAGAAAAGGGAGAAAAAGTCGCACCACTAAGCAGTGCATTGTTTATCTTGTGGCCTGTTGTGCTGGCCAAGTTTTGAGTGCCTCTTGTCATTGTAGTAATTATGATGAACTCTTCATATTTCTTCTGGTTACATAAACATAAAGCATCCTGGGATTGTATAGGCCCTGAGAAACCGACCTCAGAGAACCTGAGGGAGGACACGTTTTCTGTGTCAAAGTTGTAATCAAAGCTGCTGTAGTCAATAGATCACAGTTCCCCTCAGCTCTACGGAGCATTTTAGCAACTTTCAGCTTATAGTTTAGGTTTTCCGGCCTGTAACTTTATTGTTTTGGTTCACTCTCACTTCTTTTTCACAGCGCACCAGAGGCAACTTTTACAGTGAAAAAAATATGATGTTCACTAATAAACTTAACAAAGTCAGAAGCTAGCTGGTGAACATAGCGGAGCATTTAGCAGCTAAGGAGCCAGATATTCCTTGAGGAGTTGGTGGAGACCAAAAACAGAGCTTACTTAAAAAACTGGACATGGACACAAGCACTGCAAATGAATGCTGATGTGCTGCTGAGTATGTGTAAATAAGCAACTGTTCACTATCTCAACCTAAAAGATGTTGATACTGCATGTCAGCAATGTGATTACATCTTGTTTCTGCTGCCACCAAGTGGCCAAAATATCATTTATCCAGGTTTAAAGAAGCTTAAGACTTCCTGCCAACAAGACACACTGACAGCTATCATATATATATATATATATATATATGTATGTTGTGCACCTGCTGGAGAGGGGAAAATTAGTCAGTATTCATAATCACAGAACCATTACTAAAAGTTTTACGCCACTGTGAATGTGTTCAGACTTTTAACAATAATACTAACTGAGAATATGTCTGATGCAGCTGGTCCTGTAAAGCCTTGCATAAATAAAATAAAAGACTAAAAATAAGAAGAAACTACACTTAATGGTTGAAATCAATCATTCACTGCACTGGATAGCCAATCAGACATTCTCAAGACACAGACTCAGACACTCAGTTGCAGCTCAGTTGTGTCAGGCTCCAAGGCAGCCAGTTTAATAAATAATATATTTATTTCATTGTCAGTTATTGTTGAAACAAAGTACTATTATATATGTTGCCATCCACTTTCTCACACATGGGTTGACTTTATTATGTATCCATCCAGTTTGTCAAAACCAAAATTGATGTATTCTCATAATGGGCTAATTATTCCAAAAGGGCTGTTCAAAAAAACAAATGTTAGATTTGGGGAATTAGTCTGTTTGAGCTGTCTGTGGTGTGGGGAAAAAAAAAACTCACAAGAAGTGAGTATGGTGTAGGTGCATGTTGGTAAAGTGAGCGTCCTCTTGTATTTCTCTGAAAACACACGCTAAAGGTCAGCTGGAAGAGCACACAGCTACTTTCCACATAGAGATGTCAGGGTGGATGCTTGCTCATGTCACCAGCTCTCCCTTGACTCCTGTTAACACCTTCCTCACAATCCTCTCTGGGTGTCATGGAAAAACTGCGGTGCCAGCGTAATGTGCTGCTGCCCACTTCCCCTTTATCATAAATTTTCTGCCTGAGGTGCAGAGGCAGGGAAAACCAAACGTTTCGCGACAGTGACAGAAGCCTTGGCAGACGCCGGCGCTTCTGCTGGCCAAACAAAAGTCGTCTGCCGTTAAGGAAGAATAACAAAAGCGAGAGCTGATGTGTCGAGGTCAGGACGGTCCCACGTCTACTCTCGATTTGGCAAAGTACAATGTAGCTGTGTCACACGAGCCAACCAAAGCCATAAGACAAATCCCATCGAATAGATTCAAAAACAAACAACAATGTATTTTCTAAACAGGCCTCAATCAGAAGCTCAAGCAGAGATTTGTGGGTTTCCCTTTCCTTCTCCTCCTTCTCCTGCTTTGTTTTCTTGGGCAATAAAAAAGCAGAGGTCACACATTCTTATGCTTTGAGGATGGAAACCCATTGACACATCGCCTTCATTCCTACTTTCTTCGCCATCTCATCATGTCAAGTTCCAAAACAAGCATTTGGCCACAAGGGTCAGATACAACAAAAGCCTCAATGTTGTTGTTTTAAGAATGTTTATATGGTTCTCACATCCCTAACTCAAGAGATGGTCGGGGACAGTCTTGACACTTTTAATTACTGTATTTGCTTGTGATTGATAGTGTTGTGTTGCCTCCAGAACTTGTTCAAGTATCTGAGGCTAAAATTCAGCGTGGGATATCTGGAATAGGCTGCAGCTGGGTCACAGCAAAAATAGATTTTTCTGAGGGGAAAAAAGAGCTCCTGTTTGCTAGAGACATTCCACTTTGCTTGAAAGTCCTTCCTCCAACTTTGTGGACCCTGAGCAGAATAACAAGTGGTTGTCCCGATTGTCTTGAGTTAGCAGCGAGAAAAAGAACCTCTTTCTCTGTCTAATCCCTTGGACTGTGGAGTAAGACAGACATTAGAGGCCTGGAGGGGGGACAAGGAGGGACAGAGCCCAAAGTTGAAAGCCTGCCCAGTTGATAACAACGCCCTCTCTCAAACTGGACTGTACAGACACACACACTGTATTTCCCAGTCTTGGCTTGGCTGAGATGTGCAGGGAACACAGGCTTTTACTGTGATGTGATTCAGACTGCAGTTTAAGTTGTGAGTTGTGATGCGAAGTGTCTCAAGTCCTTATTTGGAGCTGACCCGGTTCATTTTGTCTTTTCTCTTTTAAGGCTTTTTTGATTGCATCACACACACGACAGCTTGCAGAAGGCCATTTTGTGAATATTATCACATTTGAGTTCAGTTTCACACCTCTGATGTTACAGGACATGTATGATCTAATACGTATTAACATTAATATTAGCAACACATTTAATACAAATGCAATGGCTGGGGATACACAATGGGGCTTCTAGCCATGCAGATCATTGGAAAATTGCAGAAAAGTTAACAAGAACATTTATTTTCAGAAATAGTCTTGGTCAGTATGAATATTGCAAAGAAATAGTCCCTGTGATAGTCCCTCAAACTCTTTCAAAGCCCCTGAAAACATTTATATAAGTATTTTTTTCTATAACGTCAAATATTCAGGACATAATCAGCACCTTTCAGAGTTAAAACCAAAACTATCTGCATGACTCGGATGCCACTAGATGTGAGAGGGAACATCTGCTTGCTTGTAATTTGGTTCAGCTGACCCTTTAGGTTGTTGCTGAAGAGATGCAGGCCAGCATGTTGGTTGCACAATAGAAGTTCACAGTTAAACTTTATGTTGACAAATACTTAAAGAGATTGTGAGCTGCAGAGAAACCCACTGTGGATGGCTTGAAAAGTTGTGATGTCTGCGGCTGAAGCTGCACCGCGGGCCGGCCACAGAGGCTTTCGTGGTTCCTTTTGAATCAGTGGGCGTAATTCAGCCTTTGCCTGCATCAATCACGGCTGGGAAGCAGGGTCAAAGCCTGAGGTTCTTCCAGTAAAATGCTACTGGTCTATTTGTGTCTGTGTTTCCATGATTTTTTTGGTGTGGCCAAACTGGATGTGTACAGACTATAAGGTACAATAGTGGCACAGCTCAAAGAACAGGAAATTCACCACAGATAAGAACCTTTTATCGGTGAAAGCAAACGTTTTCAGTTGCACCTCTCAATCTGTAGCACCACAGGAAGTGTGGTGGAGTGACCACATCCGGTCCAGCACACAAACACGGCCGGACCTTGAATCATGAGGGCAGAACTGATTGCTCCTTTGAGATCAGATAAAGGAAAACAGAACATGAATTGGACTTAAAAGAAGACAGAGCAGCACACCAGGTTGTTAACATGAAGAAAATGACCCAAACTAGTCGCTGCACTGCAAAAATAACCATCTTTAACCTTAAAATTATTGTAATATTGAGCCTTTTTATCAGTAAAATGTGTTGCCCTCTGCAGTGTCGATTGATTTTGCAGGTTCTCTGTCACACACAGCTGAGTTAACTTATCACTCTTGCTCTAATTGGCTTTTAGGCTAAATGTGTCAATTCAGCTTCAACACTATAGACTTTTTCTGAGTGAGCCACCTCCTAAATAACTCACATTGTTGCCACATGTAGCCAACATTAAGGTGTGGTAGGCACTTAATTATGGCTGTGGAATTCCTGCAGTGTTTCATTATTTTCTGCATGTGGTCTTTTGGATCTGAGTAGGCGTTTTGGTGTCTCTATTTTTTGTGTGTGTGTGTGTGTGCAGACATGTATGAGCTTGCTGTGTTTATTCTTGCATTCTTGTGTGGGATTTAACATCAAGTAAATACAACCTCTGTCCATGACGTTGAGACATTTTTGCCTTCAGCTCTCACTCTTCACTTGGTGCTGCTGTAGAAACAGTATGGAATTGTTTGCCTTATGTTTTGTGAACAATTTGTTCACTACTTTGGTTTATGACCAACGACCTGACTCTCAAGCCTCAGCTGTTGTTTAGTGATATACAGCAAGTGTTAGTATGCTGACACCCTTAACTAAGATACTGAACATGGTAAACAAGCATGTCATGCATTAGCATGTTAGCATTGTCATTCTGACGTTAGCATACAGTCCAAACCTCACAGAACAGCCAGCATGGCTGGAGACTCGCAGATTTACTTGTTTCTGTGTATGATAAATACAGCTTGGTACTTTTTTAACAAATGAGCAGTGGCATATTTTCTGGCCCAAAACTTTTTCTTATGATAAAGACTGCAGTCTTTTGGAAGACTGCAAAACTATTTGCTGTTAAGATAGGATTATACCATAGACTGTATATAAGAAATTTGGGTTATACATAGTTTTCATAGCAATATTAGGAAACAAAATATATATTTCAGTTGCTTAAATACATCAATCAACAGTTCAAACTTTATACATAGAAAGTATAATTCAGTTTAGATGGTGTTGCTCAGCAAACAGGATACAGCAGTAAGTCAATGGGATGAAAAGCTGATTTCCTGATAGAAGCAGTGCATTGCGAAAAATTATATTTTTTTGAACAAGTGTGTTCAAAGTGCCCAAAATAAATAATCACGATGCATAAATCGGTGTAAGAATTAAAAAAAAATTCCGTCAACTGTCTACCTGTGCATGATGTATTGTTCATGTTCTCATTCACTAAACGGGTAAAAACACTGAAATATGAGCCAGCTTTCCAAAAACCTTATGTCAGACTCATACTGCTCAACCTTTTACTGGTGGAATCTGTCCGGAAAAAGGTTTCGCAGCCCGACAGGACATGCAGAGTGCTGAGGAAGGATTGCATGATTAATGCAAAATGGGAAATGAAACATTGTGGAAAGTTTCTCGGGACAAGGCTGACCAACTAACTGTGTGTGTCTCTTCTCTCTTTCTGTCCAGACTGATTTGGAGCCCGGCGTCACAGCTGCTTTGATGAAGGTCCAGGGGAGCTCTGAGCCTGACCTAGCTGCTCAGCACCGTGCCCTCCAGCTCAGCGTGCACAGGAAGGGAACAGAGCTTTCAAAGAGCCGTGATAACACTGCTGGTTCTGCTTCTATGAGCTGGGAAGATACCGCTAGTGCAGACACACATTTCTTTTGTCGTTTATTACAAAGTAAACAGAACTAAAAGCACAGTATTTAACACTATTACACTTACAGTAGAACAGTTGCTTTGATAATTGATCAAATTGTTAGAGGTTTTATAACTTATTCCATGATGAAGGTCAAATTATCGGGCTAAAGTGATAATCTAAATAGGTTGTTGCTGTGTGTGTGTGTGTGTGTGTGTGTGTGTGTGTGTGTGTGTGTGTGAGAGATAAGTTATATTTTCATTTTAAATTAAAGTTGATAAACTGAGTAGTTGAGTAGAGTTTGTTTTTGACTTTGTTGGGTGGCTTTTTAAGAAATTTACTTGGATCTAAATTTATGTACATAAATAAATAATTTATCAGAGAGGGAATAATTGTCATCAGCTCATTGTGTGAGTGATCAGATTTGATTGGCAGTGATATGGAAACATGATCAAAGAAACCCCACATCTGTCATCTGATTTTAATTCTGATTTCTGATTGTTGCGTGAGCGTAGCCTACATGACGTCACCTTTTTCCAAATGAGCCCAGTACACTTTAAATTAGCAAGAAGAGCACAGAGACAGACACCAACGCAGAAATAACCAAACCTATTCTAAAATTGTAAAAATGTTGCCTTCATTAAGGAGCCTCATCACTCACAGCTGATTAAAACAGACCTTAGGGACACGTCAGCTGCTCTTTACCACTACTGATTGTTGTGCACCTCCAAAATGGCCACCACAGGGTGTTACGTTCCCTGAAAACCCTCTATTAGTGGTCATATAGAATAGAGGAGAGGCATGATTAAAAGGATGCCAATTTTGAAATAGACTTGCAAGTTACAGTAAATCAAAAAGCAGGGGGTGGGAGGTTAAACTTTTAGTGAACCAGCCCTGTTGTGACTCAGACTCAACAGATTTTTTGAGTAGAAGAATGAAAGGTTTGTTATTTATAGCTGCTGTGCTGTGCGGGACAGAGAAGGGTGGTCGACCTGTAACCTTCACGTACCCGGTGGTTTACACCGCCCAAACGATTCCTGCGTGGAGGAACCTTGCGGACGTGAATCACTGTTTGTGTGAGACAGAAACTGTGCGAGGGTGTTGTGTGTGTGTGTGTGTGTGTGTGTGTGTGTGTGTGTGTGTGTGTGTGTGCGTTTGTTTGCATTGTTGTACAGTATTGTATGACATACAGAGCTGAACTGTGAGGAGACTCAGTGTTAAGAATTTAACCATTTATTTGGGGAAATATTAATATAGGCCCACTCGGGCTGTGTACAGTATAGTTCATTTTGTAGAAAATCTCATTCATTAGAAGAAAAAAAAACATATATTCTGTTAACAATTTAATATTGGTGTTGGATGGTTACAAACAAAGCCAACATCTACTTTTACAGTGAAGTCTTATCTGTATATAAAGACAGTTATATGGGTTAAATGTTAATAAATGCCTACATTGAAGTTAAAAAACATAGCTGTTTGTTGTCTACCTGCTGTTTTAATTTTTTTTTCAGTTTAATAATCTTTCAGTCTTCAATGTCAAAAGTGTTACTGTTTTTGAACAGAATTCACCTTTGTAGCATCTGTAAGAGATATGATTGACTGTACTGGTGCTGAGGTTAAAAGTAAAATAAAAGTAAAGTAAAATAAAAACAGGGACTCTTATCTGCTGTTTCACTGTTTTTTATGTACTGTATATTGGAGATATTTGAGTAAGAATGTCAAATAATACTTTAAAGTAACTGAACTCTCCACTAGCTTGGTTTCTCTTGACATTGTTGGGTGGTGATGTATGAAGGCTGTGGGTGGCATAGTAACCTCACCAGAAACTCGCACAATAGAAAACTCATTTCCTCCACAGCTCACTCCAGAGACTTTACTATTTCAACTCTCAGACCCTGAAACTGGCATAACGACTTGAGTTTTTAAAATAATTTATGACTAAACAATGCAAATATTTCAAGCTCAAAATAGCCTCAGATTAACCCACATCCCGTTCAAACCGTTTCAGGCATTGTTATTGAGTCAGTCAATTGTGAGTCATGGATGAATTGAGTTTCACACCAAAATAATAATTATTAACATAACAATAAAGTGCGCCTTGAGTTCAACATTAGTCTGCAGGATGCAATGGTTTCTGTTCCTTAAAATTATTTTAGAAATGTTTTAGACTCATGTTGTAAGGATTCCCAACCAGGGGTATTTATTATCTATTGGTATGACTCTGGACACTAATTTAGATGGTTTTTAAAAATATTTGTAGTAGTAATAGCAGTAGCTAAGAGTAAATGAAAGCATTTGAAGTAGTTAGCTAAACATCATGGACAAATGGTTGGATATATCTCTAACAATATTGGATAACTGGTGAAATAGTTGAAACTAATTGATAAATTGTTTGAATGACCAGCTTCTGACACTTAAAGTGGTGGTAGGATATTACCTATATGTTGAAAGATTAATTGAGTATGAAAGAATATTCTAACAATCCACTCAGCAATAAAGTCTAAAATCAATTCAAATGGACATATTTGCAACATGACGGGTGATGTAAATGAAGTGCTCCTTTAATAACTTTAATTCAGTTAATGTACTGTAAGGAGCGTCCAATGGTGCCCAGAGGCTTAAGAAGTTTTTCTTTGAAGAGAATGACATTTACTCTTTGTAAAAACATAACCAAAGTGTGTTAGATGGAAAGTGGTAACCTTATTTGTCTCAGAAAGTGATCAGTTTTCTTGAATTTTTCTCAAACTGAATTTATCCTGAGTGGGGCGTTGTAGCATTTTCTCCAAACATCTTTCATGGAAAATAAAGACATTGTTTTTCCTTACAGTTTCCACAAACTTCACAAAGACAGGAAAGGGTAAGTATTATTTTGATCATTATCAGTGATAATTATGTCATTAAATCAACTAATTTGACTATTATTTAAAAACATAGGCTATCTAGAGGAAACTGTGTGTTTTTATTTTGGTCCCTCTATGGCTTTAATGGTTTATGGAGTCACACTGGTAGGAAATAATGAAATCAGTAATCACCTTAAGGATTTTGTAAATGTGTCTGCAACCTGTATCACAAAGTTCAGAACTCTGAGTTTTGCTTTTGCACCACTAGATGGCGACCATGTTTAATTTGTTTTAAAGCGTTGTTTCCCTTGTCCCATCCAGCCTTTATTCATGTTTTTTGTACACAATTAAACACTTCCACTGGACAAAAATAACATGTTAAAGAAAATGGCACCGCTGTGAAAGATGGCCACACCTAATAACAGCTGAAAACAGCCCCATTCACATGTTTTCGTACTTCATTGTTTGTAACTCTAAAGGGGAATGAACCTCTCTACCTGCATGTGTCACATGGTGGATGGTGGGCGATGCAGTGTTGGGTGGGGTGCATCTATGTTTGTGTATTTGTGTGTGTGTGTGTGAGTTTCACGTTTTTATATACCAGTGGGGACTTTAACCTGAATGCGCGCTAACTGATGGGGACTCGTGCCACCATGGATCAAAACTTGACCTCTCTACAGGTGGAGATTACTTTTTGGGAGTTAAAAATTGGTTTTAGGATTCAGATTACAGTTTGGTTAAGGGGAGAGTAAAGGGTAAGGGTGGGTTAGGAATGTAGTTGTGTTGGTTAATGTCAGGGTGAGGGGATAGGGAATGCATTATGTCTCTAAGATGTCCCCATTGGGATAGAGGAAAAAATATATGTGTGTGTTTGAGAGAGTGCCAATGCCAGACTATGCAGGCAATGCAGCAATGTACGTCAGCTTTTAGCACTTTCAAAACCACAGAGGTAGCACATCCCACGGGCCACGCTGCTCCACGTGCTTCATGCAGCTCTGCACTGCAGGTCCAACTCACTACTATCACTGCTTCAGTCACTCTCATTCTACAAATTGTGTTTTTGGCCATTTAACCAGCAAGCTATTGCCCTCTCTGGCTTGTTTACAGATACCATCAGCTTCTGTTGCTTAATCTACAGTGTCTACAATCTACAAAACATTATCAGGCAATCATTGTGGCTGCAGCTTTGTTGAAACAAAATCACAAGTTCACTCTCATTAAAATCAGGATGCTGAACAGCTGTGATAGAAATGTCATGTCATTGCATGCTAGATGTCAAAATTTCCACCTACGCAAGATGAGGCATTTGGTCCACTATGTTTTGCATTACCCTAAAAATTATTTTTATTTTAATTTTAATAGTAAATCCAGTAATCCTTACTATTTCCAGCCTTGGTCTTGTATACTAATGTTTTTTCTTTGTCTATAAAATGAATGTGGTTCCTACTGTAAAAATGAAATGCTTCATGACCTTTTCAAAATTCACAGAAGGAGGCCCATGGAGATTTTTGGTTCAGTTTTTGTTGAGCTGGTTTCAGTCTGAACTGAAAGGTGTCATTTCCTGGATTCAGGGTGGGAGAGACTTAATCTTGCCATGAGCTAAAATAGAACACTTAAAAGGTTTTCTCCATCTGTCCGCTCTTAACAAGTACTTTAACAAGCTGTAAATATGACTCATATTGAAATATCGCAGGCGTCTTGGGATTTACACTAACTTATTAGCACCTTGGACAGAGTTCAATATAGAGTTTATGGTTAATGGGCTGCTGTTCATCAGTAAATAATGTGATCAGTTTTGCACACATTTTTGCTAATTATGTCAGATTAGCTAGCATTCTCTTTTTTTAAGCCAAACACGTCAATGGCTTTGCTAAATTAGCTTAGCTTTTATTCATTTGTAGCCTGGTTGTTATTTATCTACTGAGAGACCCATCGAATTCCTCTGTAAACTGTAGGCGTATAGTTTTTTAGCCTGGCAGTGTAGGTCACACTCAGGATGATTTATAATTAAATTATGTGATACCCTAACTTTTCAACTAGCGCCATCATCAGGTCAAACATTTTACTTGTCCAAAACAAAATACCTTCATAACTTATTCCATTTCCCATCATGCTTTGCTGTAGTATGTGCTTACCTCTAATTAGCAAATGTTAGACTAACCATATCATGAGTTAACTATCACTGTTTAACATTACTTGCTTTGCTAAATTAGCCTGCAAGTTATATTAGAAAGCTGTCCAACTTTTTATCTACATGTTGTTTGCACGTTAAAATGTGAAGTGAATCTTAAAGATGAAGATTTATGTCCAAAGGTAACATTTGAAAATACAATTCAACAGTAGGGTGAAATCTGAGATTGAGTCTGATGATGAGTAGAGGGATAACGTTTATTATTTATATTCATTACTGTAACACAACATCCAGCCTTTGTCTTGTGTTTATGTGACGTGTGGTTTAATTCTGCTTCCTGTTCTTCAGTCGACTGTCTGTCTGCTCCCAAATGCACAACAGATACTGTACCAAAGAAGAAAACCTGCCTACAATCAACATCAAAAGAGAGCATAAAGAACAGAGGTGCAAACACAAACACACAAACACACACACACACACACACACTCACTCACACACACACACACACACACACACACACACACACACACCAACATAGATGAACAGACAATCACATAAAAATAAGGTTTCTGCACCGGATGTGTGCACCAAGATTGTTACCTGTACAGGAAGTAAAACTATTAACCTGTATAAGTGTTACATTCTGCACTCACACACTCATCATAGCGGTTTCTCACGTAAGAGATTTCGCTTCTGTATTGTTACAGATCAATTTACAGGAATTCAAAAGGACAAAATGGAGTCAACAGTGAGATCCATTGTTATTTACAACACCATTATGAGGAAATTGATCAGATTTTGTCAATGTCATCTTTTATTTTTTATTTTAAAGCCATTTAAACCCAATCAATAGTTCCTAAAGTACATAAAAATACAAAACATTACAACAAAGCACTGATCAGTAAAAAGTTACAGGTTGCAAAATCTTGAAATTAATTCTATGAATTGTTTGAATTTTTATCATAGCCCTAATATCCTTAGATTTAACTCATAACAGATTGATTTTAGGGCACATGGATTATTGGTCGTTTTCATAGATATGCATGGTAGACAAGGCTTGAGTCGAGGGCTGGCAGCTTGGATCTGGTGTGTCCCTGGATTCACCTGCACAACAGACACCTTAAATTGACATCAAGAGAGATCAGTTACTGTTCTAAAAATCCTTATAGTGAATATGTACTGTATTACACATTTATTCTTTTTGTTTGTAGCATTTTTAATTTATATTTTACTGATTTGTTTGTCAGATGAGACCTTACGCCGGAGCTCTGCAGAGTGGCTGTGCTGCTGAACAATTACAGTATGTATGTACAGTAAGTCTCACCTTTACATCCAGATTTTGAAGTGATATATATAATTGTAACTATGATGACAAACACCATAATTCCAACAAGACGGTACAGCCAGACATTGTCCTGAGTTGTTGAGCTTTCTGTAGGATAAAAAAATGGCATTTAAAAAATTACAATGGACAGATGACAGCTATATACGTTATTCATGTACATGTATTTTAACCCAAATAATAGATACAGTTTTTGAATACACAAACCATGTTTTAGCATTAGCTTAAAATAAAGCCATCGGCAGCCTGTGTCACTGAGAAACACTATATATCCATTTTTCTTATTTGTGTCAACAAAACATACGTTTTATTACTCAAATTGAAACTAAGTCATCGAAAGCATGTGGGATAGCCTATCTGTGTTGCTGTGAAACACTAATTTTCTTACTTGTGTCATTCTTCTTTGTAACACTGGTATGCTCATCATCTCGTACTGTTTAAAACAAAAAAAGAATCTTAAGTCTTAATGATACATGATGATATATGTCAGAAATGTTTTATATGTATAGTGTAGCACTGCATTAGTTCATCTATTATTCAGTAGCAGATATAAATTTAAATTGTACAATATGAACACGAGTGACTAGGGTCAGTTCAATCCAGTATATGTGTTAAATTATTGAAAAAAACACACTCACCATGAACAGATAAGATGATGTTATGACTCTGACTGCCATCACTTTGACAGCGATACACACCAGAGTCACTAGTGAGAATGTTTTGGAAGACTAGATATGATTCCCCTTCTAACTGTTTTAAACGTTTCCACTCTGTTTTAATGTGACTGCTACTACTGACATTGATAGGGAAAGGAGTTTCCTCTACTTTAAACCAGGAGACTGTTGGTGGTGAATTGTTGCAGAAACCAACTGGGCAATTCATCCTAA
>JAPMOB010226283.1:0-41244 GCA_029875015.1 Lepomis gibbosus
ATTATTGACAAAGGGAATACATATCCATCCGTCGGCAACCGATTATCCTGCATACAGGGTCACGGGAGCTGGAGCCAATCCCAGCTGACATCGGGCGAAAGGCGGGGTACACCCTGGGCAGGTCGCCAGTCCACCGCAGGTCCACACACAGACAAACAACCATGCACACGCACACCTAAGGACAGTTTAGAATCACCAATTAACCTAGCCCGCATGTCTTTGGGTGGTGGGAGGAAGCCGGAGCAGACACGAGGAGAACATGCAAACTCCACACAGAAAGGCCAGGATGATTGGGGTTCAAACTCACGACCTTCTTGTTTTGAGGCGACAGTGCTAAACACAGCACCACCGCGCCGCCCAGGAATACATATATGACAAGAAAATTTGGGATATCCAATGAACAGATCATCTGACCAGTTTTTGAGTTATACACTAGCTGCACTTGTGACAACAGTGACTTAATAGCTAGAAAAGGCACTGCACTATGAATTAAACATACTGTATCAAAAATAAGGATAAATCACTAAACCTCTTCGAGGCTCTTAATATGATATTTCTAATTCTTTTCTTTAAATGCTGACATAGCTGTTTAAATGGGCCGATCCCCTTCTTAGGAAGCAAGTACATCAACCAAACACAGAAACACTAGGATTGCATCCCTGAGGTGCCAGACAACCTTCGCCAAGTATAAAAATATCTTATAATAAACCATACTTGAGAACAAAAATACACAACAATAAACTATTAAATTATAAAATAGATTTCAGGGTTGAGATGAATTCCCCCAAAAATATATTTTGGTTTTATAAAATTCAAAAGGCAGCATGGTTATTCACTGTAGAAAGATTGTCTTACATAGTCTCACTGTTCAGCACTTTTTTCTGCTTTATGCTGCCCCTCTGTAAAGTCCACATTTGAATACTGGAGGGTACTGAGCATAAAGCTCCAAGTGTCACAGTCTTGCAGCTGCCTGATGTTCTGTATAAAACAGACCCATCTGAAGCCTTGGTCCTTCAGTCACCATGTAGTTGCTACAGGCCAATGTGCGTCTAAGGCAGCTAACCCATAAATCCCCACTTCAAAAAGGCCTGCTGAGGTCATGGGCAAGGCAGTGTAACCTTTCACCCCTCACTTCCGACAGAAAGAGGCAGCTAAGAGGTGAGCTTACCATGCAGAGGTGGAGCTTATTCTCTTACTGAATGGGGTATAGCTTATGATACCCAAAGGAATATGCAAACCAGCAGTGAGGGAGGACTTTCTTCCCATCTCTCCAATACCTTCCACTGTTCTCATCAGTGTGAGTTGCTTTTGCATGCTTGCTTATAAAGCTTCATAAGGGCCATGTCTCTTGCCCCTTCTAAACCAAGTGCGTCCTAAATTCAAGCAAACTTTCTACAAAAAAGCCCCTTAGCAGTCCTTAGTAATACCGATTGAGGCTCCGTGTCCCAGGGATGTCAGGTTGCCCGTTCATCCAGATCTCTCGGATGATTCGCTCCCTCTCCTCGAGCCTCTGCGCTCTTTCCAGCTCTTCCGCCGACGTGAACACGTTCATGTTAAGTGTGCGTTCAAATCGCCGGTGCCGCCGCGCTGACAGGTCTGACGTATTGTCCCAGTCAGAGTCCGAGTCACTGGAATCGGAGGACGAGTCCGCAGGGCGCGTTCGTTTCTTGGCAGGTGGCCGCTGGCGGGGCTGGCAGTCAGTCCGACAGGAGATCTGGACCACCAGGGCGAAAAGTGTGAGGAAGAGGCCCAAACACACACCGCAGACGAAGAAGAGCGCTGCCCTCTCTGGGTGGTCTGTTATAGGGGAGAGAGATAGAGCAAGAATAGTTTATTTCTTACAGAAAACATGTCAAACATTTTATTAAATCTTTGTTACTGATGTTGGGTCTGGTATTTTCCTCTGACCTTCTCAGCCTGCTCTGTTTTAAAATATTTCACTTGATGGCTCACTCTGTCATGAACATTGGCTGCAGACTTGCAGCTCATATTACTCACTTCCCCAGCATGATCCATTGGTTTCGCCAAAATATCTATCAAATTCTGCTAACCCGGCTATGTAGTATGTTTCTCCTTACTCTTGTTGATTAATATATCAAAACACCTCAAGCTCCAGATGGACAAGACTAAGCTGCTCTTCCTGTCATTGGGATTTTACTTTCACTTCTGACAGAACCAAAATGACACCTATTCCATTCATCTAAGACTTTGGTGTGATCCTTCGAGGCCTGCTTTGCAGCCACTGCTTGTGTATCCCACTGGTTGCTCACATTTAATGTAACACCTTCAACCATGCCTTCACGCTGTGACTCAGCTCAGTACCTTTCTATTCATTTCTACTGAGGTTTTCATACATTGTAATGTTCCACATGAAAAGAGCATAACTGCAAATATTAGCAACACGTGTTAAACAGATTCAGTTTAGACACGCTTACAGGTCATATATTTTCTGATTGGTGTTACTATTCCTCAATACAAGGCATTCTATGAATTTTATCTCAGCTTACAAATGTGAGAAAACCTTTGAAGAACCTTTGATCTTACATAGGTTTACCCTCCATTATACATTACAGTGCATGAAGTGTATGCTTATTTGACTTTAGGAATTATGTATTTCACTATGTATAAACTGTTTATTTGAGTCACAGAGTGGGAGGTAATAAAACAGGAAGTATCAAAATACACAAACTATTGCAGCGTCTGTTCTAGCACCTGGCTGAAGCAGGTGACAGAGTGTGCGTATGTATGTAGTCGTTATCTCCGCCTAACATCTGCATTCCTCTGGCCCACATTTAGCCACCTTTCAGTCCCAGGAAAAAAGGAAATGGGGGATATTAGCCAAAAGATAGCATACCACACACGTGTACCACACATGTGATGTTACTTAAGATTTTATGAAGGTTGCCCTACCTGACACGTAAGTGTAGGCTGCTAGTGCGTTGCTGATTAGGGCCATCTTGGTGCTAGAGGTGGAGTTGATGATGGGATTCATGCCTCGGGGCCGTAGAGGTCTTTCACTTCCTCCTCCTGCTTCTGAAAACTTCTCCTCGTTGGGGTTTGTCTCCCTAACCTTCTTCCTATCTGGAAAAGACAACAGAGCAGGAAAGTTCAGTTTAACAACACAAATTTAAGTTTAATTTGTAGACAGAACATGACTACATGAGATAAAAATCTGTAGACCCACATACATATGCTCACAAGGAGTGTGTTCATTACCACAAGTACAGTCAGAACAGCACTGGCTGGGTCATTTACAGTAAAATATGAGTATACTTTCTCTAAGATATAGTGACTACAGCATTCAGACCACTGAGTCATCTGCAGTCTCTCAGCGGTTATCGATTTTTAGGAACTATGCTTCTGTTAAAAAGATTCATCACACATAAAAAACACACATGTTCACTGGGAGTCGTGTGATTCAGAAGATAACACAAAACCCGCTTTCGTCATATTCATTCTGACTCAGGTCACTAAGAAACGGAGAGCCACATGGGGATAGTTTGCACTCTGGCAACATTTCAAGAGCTTCCCCCAAATCTCAGAAAACAATCTATTTATAGACAACAGAACAACAGTTTCCTCTTCTGGACTTTCATCACAGCACAGCCTCCTTCAGTGTTTACACGCTGGCTTGTGTTGTGTATGCAAGAGTCGAGGAGTTGAGATGAGAGAACAGAGGAGCACAGAGTGATTTGATTACTTAGATTCATACTGATTTTCTGAGCACAGTCGCCTCTAATTAACCTGAAGTGGGCTTAAGTAGGATAGTGTAACTACTATAACTTTAGCTCCATGAATAAGCAATGCCTCAACGTAAAAAAACAACCCTTAAGCTAGGACAGCTGGAATAAACAGCAGCATTTAGTTCAGTGGCGTAAGCCAAAACTCTGTGTGCATGTGTGAACAGTCATATTTACATGGTTGATTTTTTTTGTCAGTTTAGGTAAGCGTGTTTTGGTGAAGTGACACACACCAATGACCTCTAATTGCAGAGTCTCTAAGGTGTGTCAGGCTCTCTTTATCTGATAAATGCAGTTTAAACTGGATTTGCTCACTGAGGAGGTAAATGTTTCCACCTGGACCCACTGCTGTGGTGCACACATCAGTTAACATTCAATCAATAGACTGCAATCTCTCTTTGTAACACATAAAAATAGAAAACACTCAGAAAATATAAGATACATAATAGTGGTTTTTCTTTTATGTAAACACTTTTGATATGATAAATTCAGGTGAAATAATTATTAATAATCCAGTTATTTTTAAAATTTTTAAATCATAAAAAATCAATGACATTTAAACAATAATAAATCCTATACTCTTCCTCAGAACATATGCAACACATTTGCATCTGGATTTTCTTATTCTGACAGAGCCAGGCTAGTTTTTTCCCTGTTTCCAGTCTTTGTGCTTTGTGCTAAGCTAATTGGCTGTTAGCTGTACCTTTGTATTTATTTGCAAAGATATGACACTGTCATATCTTATCATATATCAGTATCAATTTTCTCATCTTGTTTATGGCAAGAAAGCAATTAAGCATATTTTCCACAGTGTCAAAGTATTCCTTTAAGAAATCCAGTGTGTTGTGAAATTGGTGATGTTGCAAGGAAGTGAAGCCATTCATGCGTTAGGAACAGGCAGCACTACAGCACACATCTCCTGTCCGCTCCCTCTCTGAGCTCCTCATTCATTCAGTCTCTCCTCCTAATTAGTACAGTGCCGGTAGCTGAGCAGAGTACTTAGTGTGTTGGACGCAGGCCACTATCCCTCATGAATAAAGCTTTGTTTAAGTTTCCTTCCTTGCTCGTGTCTCCTTTTTGCACTCTTTCATTTCATTGTTCTAGCTCCTTCTTCTCCCTATTTCCCTCTATGGGAGTTTGACCATATAACAGACTGATTTAGACTGTGGTCACATGTAAGCGCATCATTAGCTCTTGGAAAGCAGTATATTTTTAAGACCAATGATCATAAATAGTTCAAACTGATGGCTCTGCTAGGATACATATGGAAACCGTTGAACCTATGTGACTTTAAATATATATACACATCTATGCCCTGATTTGAGACCTAAATTACTGTTTCTCTTTATGCCTGGGAGGCCTTGGGAGTGTTTAGTGTTAACTGCTCACCATGGGAGGCTTTGAGTGTGTGTCAGTGTGTGAGAGAGTTAAAAAGCTTATGTGTTTGACGTTTTGCTCACCTGGAACGGCGTCAGGGCTTTTGACTGAACTCCCCTCCGGAGGGCTGTCTCCCACTATGTTGGGGTCATGGGCGCTGGGTGGAGGGGAGTACACCGGTGGTCTGGGTCCCTGCTCCTTGAGCAACTTCTTTGGGACTTCAAAGAGAAAGAGAGTTGGAGCAAAAGAGAGGGAGTTTGGGGATGAGGGAATCAAAGAAAGATGCATAGAGGATAATTAGATGATGTCTACTTTGAAAACGAAATGCATAGCAGTCATTTCTATTAAACTTCTGCACAGAGCTTGACCAATACATTGATACAGATTGAAGCAATATTATCTGCTCCTGTTCGTTTATAATAGATATATTGGCATAAGAAATATGTGTAATATTCAAAAAGAAATAACAGTACATATATAATTTACAGGTTGCGTTCTTATGCATTTTTGACCTATAGTTTTTTTTGTTTTTTTTGTAGGATAATACAAAACCTGCAATAACAGATTTTTGTAGCCATTTGGGTGAGGGGGAAACATGATTCACACACTCCTCCTGACTTTGCAGCCTGATTCCCGAAAGTTATGCTGCCCCCTCCTCCTCGCCCCTTTCACATCCCCCAACCTCACAGTGTCCTGTGAGTCAGGGAGTCTGCACCCTTCTCCCCCACAGACAAACCCACAACGCAGTGAGCTATACATTCCTGCCCGCTCACATGTGGTTTTGGAGGCCGGGCCACGCTCCGGTCACTGTGTTTGTCTGCCCTGTCAGATCTGTGGTGATTTACAGCCCAGCATATGACTGTGTGTCCAGCTTTCTGTCTGTCTGCCATTCTTGCTCTGGACAAACAAATAGACAATGACGAATAATTGTTTGCCTGCTTTTGCTGACATCAGTAGCACTAATAGTGAAATTGTGACATGTGATTTAGGGTAAAAATGGACCATTTGTTTAAACGTTGATGAATAAACACACTGATCAAATTTCCAGAGAGATTTTGGCAGCAGTCCAGGAGTCTATCAAAGTGTAGGAAGGAGCAGAGCGGACCTCACAAAGCCTCCTCCACTGGATAATACTGGACACATTACAAGAATTTTCCAATTGTAAGCAATGAGTTAAAGGCTCAGAAGGAACATTTAACTACTAACATTTACTGTACAATATAGTATTAGCTAGTTGACAGTAGAGATTAACAGGATATATTGGTGATACGACAATCTGGCCATGGGACCTGCACACATAACAACAGTCATCTTTGGGCAGTATGCATGTACAGATGGTGACTTAGTGGATGTTGGGTTGTGGTCCACCTGCACCTAAGCTCCTAAAAAGCATCATCCTGCATGACTGGCTGGCTATCTACCTAAGACCACTAAAATAACGACAGACTCATGCAGCAACTCTGTGCTGTGATTTGCACAAGAAAAAGCAAACACAGAAATGCAAAATTCAGTATTAAAATTATTAGTAGGCCATTTCTCTACTGAGAGATTTCAAAGTTAATAGTTTAGTTAAACTGGGTCCTTCACTCACATACGTAACAATTACAGCGGCGTCTATATTGTGCAACCACTGCATGCTCTAATTCCTTAACTGGGTCCAAAGTTTAGTAATGTGTTCCTGAACACACTGAGTTCATAACTTTCTAAAAGTTTTTCACTGTAGTACAGCCAATGAGATCAGGGATTGTTTAACTTATCTAAGAAAGAGTTTTGCAAAGTCACACACTAGTGCTCTATAACTTGTTTTGCCATACATACTATAGTATCTTTTGTCAACTGAACAGAGGGAGGGGTGTGCAGCAATGTATGTGTGAGACGACGTTTTTGATGCTATCTTACTGCAGCCAAAACTTGCAGACTTCAAAGAGCTCTGCTGAATCTACCTCCAGCCTTTTCTTTTTTTTTTCTTGCCATAAGCAAAAGGGCAGGAGGTTGATGCCAGACTAATACAAGTAGTAAATGTTTTCCGTTATTTCAAACTGCTTAGACTGGTTCACCTTACTGCATCAGAATTCATATGCTGCCAGGTGAAGCTGCCAGTTGTAGAAACATATACTCTTACATTTAAATATCTTTCTGTAATCGCATCATCTCATGTGGCAAACCGCACCAATCTGTCACCTAAATAGGTTAAAAACCAAGAATGTAAAACCCCACTTTATCCAGGGCTGGTTGGCACAAACTAAATAAACAGAGCTCCCCACATGTGAAGGTGAAAAAGGCAGGGAAATGAAGAAATGGGATTTGGCCTGGCAGCTCCCCCTGTCCTTCCTCATCAGTCTGACACACTAATCATGGGTCTTAAAACTCCCTCCACTGCTACACTGCCACCAGCGCCACGCCACGCCTTGATTACAGCCTTCTGATTGGCCCTAATTGGCTGCACATGTGGCCCAGGGTCACAGCTGAGAGACGCCATGATGTGACACACAAACACGCTCTCACACATTTTTACACCATTTAAGAGACACATAATTGAGATTCGTCCACGCATACAAAAGGTGCATCCACACTCACACAGCCCCACCAGATGCCTGTGCACGCATAGAACACATATGGATGACTTAGGTGGCATTTGTGCAAACGCACACTATCCAACACACTTTTTTGACATCAAAATATATATATCCTTTCAAGCAGCCATTTCTCATGTTATGTTATTCTATGGGCTTACTTTGTTGGCAAAACCCGGTATGGTATAGTAAATTGACTGCTGTTTGTCTAAAAATAATTGTCAAAAAGCTAAAACCTCTCGAAGCAAACGGCCGCAAACCACACGTAAGAAGCCAAGCAGTATAAACCTGAACCAGTAAAAGAGAGAAGGAAGAGTCCAAGGGAGAGAAACCAAGGACATAAATGACAGCCTGCATTATAATGGCATGGTCACATAAACGTATGGCAAATGAGTCCTCACAATTCTTAATATAACTCCACTAAATGGGACTTTTGCCTGCGCTGTACCTCTCAGAGCCCTGTGTCGCCACGGGGAGCGAAGATACAAGGCGGGAACGAGAGCCCATAACAATGCCCGTGTTTACACTGGCAGAGCCCGGCTTTGTTTTCACTGGGCTCTGCAGGCCAGTGTGTGTGTGTGTGTGTGTGTGTGTGTGTGTGCATGTCTGTATGTGTCTGTTTATGGGCCATGTGCTGACCGATGCAGAACACAGTTGGGACAAAGCTCTGTAAGCCAGAAGGGATATAATGAAATATTAAACCATGCTAAGTCTGAGATGAGATCAGACCTGTGCCAATAAGTTGAACATACTTTAGCCTTTATGAGTATACATGGGGGGGCAGCTGGGTCCTAAAAATATTGGAGATTGTTTTAGGGTCATTCTTTAATGCTTGGTCTGCTTTAGCTCTCTGAGATTTTGGCGCTCAACCCTACACTATGATTCTGTAATGCTGTCTTAATGTATTATATAAGCAAAAGTCAAGAATTATGCACAACTTGACCCAGGTCTGGTTGGTCGGTTGGTAAGTATTGTATATAAATAAAACTGCAGTGAAAGACAGTGAGAACATGTAACAAACTGTACAACAGAGTGTGTGCAACACACACTTTTGAAAGGAAAGGGGATTCATATGAAGATACAGAGTTTTGTTCCAAATCAGATATCAACTGTTTGACAAACAGCACAAATCTTAAATTAGTTGTAGATAACTTAACAGCTTAGATGACAAATTGCATAACCCTTCGGGGAATATTTTCCATTTAAATGGATATAAAGCTTTTTGGGGAAAAGGGTGCACTGAAACAATGTGCCAGTATGTGTGTGAATGTGTGTAAGAAGTCTGAGCAAATGCGTCTGGTTCCAATCAGCACACAGCCAGTGCCTACTTAATCTACAACATAAAAGTGCTGTCTGAGACCCACATGATACACACACACACACACACACACACACACACACACACACACACATGCAGGCAGTGCTTCAAAAACTCAAATCACTGTTTATAGACTCACAAAATGCATTTTATTCAGTTTTAGCTCTTTCTCCTACTTCCTGTTTAGACACCACACAGACATGCAGATATCTGCCCACTCACATTCAGGAGCCCATCTACCCAGCCACACCCACACCCACCCACCAACACACAATCATTTTTCACTTAGCTAATGGAATCCTGCAAAACAACACGCAAGGTGAATAGGACAGGAAAGGTAGGTGTTAAGATTACATTCCTCCTCTGCCTCCCTTCTCCTTTTTTTCTTCCAACCCCCACTCAGCAGCTGACAGGGCTCAAGTGTGTGAGTGTCTATGTGTGAAGGTTTGTGCAGTTTTGACAGCACCCTTCATGCAAGAGATGGATTGTCTATTCATTATCAGACAAAATTGTGTATTGTTATGATGAGGATGGCACAGTATAAGGATGTGTGTGGGTGGTACAAACCTCCCTGACCCAAGCCAAGCTGAAGCATCTGTCATGTCTCATTATCTTCCCCTAAATGAATGTACCATCCCGACCTCACTTGTTACATGAGAGTTACTGCCTACACATTTAAATGCATGTGTGCTTGCATGACTGAGTGAGAGCATGTGTATCATAGGACATGATTAACACACTCGTTCTTGTCTTGTGTAGACCAGGTTTACGGTCTTGTAATGTGAACTCTATCAAGGGATTAGGTGTCTGAGCTAAGGGCTTTTCCTGGCTTTGCTCCATTTTTATGTTAGTGTGGGCATTCTAACTACTTTATTATATTTTTTTGTATGTGTGTGTCTGCTAGACAGTTACAACATACACTGGGACTGTGGTAACCTTAAAGGAGCCTTAAAGGAGCATACTGGTGGTTTTGAAAGTTTTAGCCCCTTAACTATAAACTACATCTAATTTATATGATTTTCAACAATTTCCCAAAGCATGCTATTAATTTAAGACTTAATTCCCACTTTTAAGTCAGCCATTGATTTACATTCACTTTACTAAACAAAGGAGAAAACAGCTAGAGATCACGTAACTGTGCAGCCATAAAAACATGGAGGCTTGGATTTGCATGTGTCAGTCAGTGTGAGCATCTTAGCCTTCAATTAAGTGTTGGAACAGATACAGAACATATGGATGATATTTTAACACACAAATTTAGACAAACGTTTGGGAACATTTAAGGGGAAATCAAGAGGTTAAAATCATAAAATCAGCAAGTTGCCTTTTACTATCTATACACAAAAATGAATATGAGTTGATATACGTTATTAGGCAAATTGCCATCAATGTGCCCATTAGCAAGGAACTTAATCCACCCCAAAAAGCTAATCTGAGATTGTGTAACTGTATGAATAAGAAGCAGGCACAGGTCAGAAAAGAAAACCTTCACAAAAATTTATGAGAACCAAACCTCAAATCCTGGAGATCCAGGAAAAGTTCAGTTTTGTTTTTTGGCTCAGATGCACGAATGTTTAATCAAATCAGTGGTCTCAAGTTATCCAGTCAGTGTGGATTCTGTAGGCTAAAAAAAAACCTTAGTTGGCAGGAGCATCTTGTGACAAAATCTCTGCGCTAGGGAGGCTTGTACTCACGCTTTATTCTTTAATACAGGTATATATTATATATAGGTATATTATAGCTGAAAGGTGACACAGTCTAAAAGCATCCAGAGTCGGCATAGTGAAGGTTGGGAGTACATTCCAGGATGGAGAGAGTGGAACAGCTCAACCCCCCATCCTACCTCACTGAGCCCAATGCTCTACATTCAACTGCAAAGCATAGAATTTTCCCCATTTACTTTAATGGATAACACACATCCCTCCGCTGTGAGACACTCACAAATGCAAATGTATGCACACACACATACACGCACATATGCCACAGCATGGGCTCTGAGCATAATCACTCTCACTTCACCACAGCCATCAGTTATACTCCAAAATCCCAGCTGTTTTGGCTATTTAAACACTCCTCATACACCGCACATGTGCATGCACACACAGTTGGTGTCATTAACATAGATGCAGAGACAGGAATAGATGCTCTGTTGACAGTGTGGGGTCATAACAATCATTGAGAAAATCACCCTCAGACCCCACACAGACACACATGCTCAAATCTTGCTGATGCCTTTAACACTGATAATATTCACAACCTCAGTACCAGCTTGAAATATGCACAAACAGGTTGTGCTGAGCATAATAATCACATTACACAACTCACATCCCTACAAACTTATCAAAACAAACATAAGCATACATTGGCCTTTTTGTTAGCCTGCAATGTCATATTTTCTGTATCATGTATTTGTCTCATTCTACTGTTAACAGAATGAATATTTAGGTTTACAAGGACCTCTTATAAAAACTAGCAGGTCTAGCAGGATTCACTTACAACTGCCCAGAGGTAAACTGTAATCTGGGCTAATATTTTTAAGACAGAATTCTTCAGTGCTTATTTTAAACATAAAAAACCCACATAAAACTGTATAACTAGATTTTTAACAATGTTATTTAACTAAATACATTTAAGATACATTTTACAGCACAAACTCTCTACAGTTCAACATTTTCGACTTAATAGACTTAATTAGAACGATTCTGGTGTTTAATCAGCAGCTCATTTCTTTAACCTTCTATTACCAGAAAAAAATCTGAGCATGTTTGCACTAAAAGGACCATTGTCATATTATTTATTTCTTATCTAACCCTGCCGTAAGCCTTGTGTACTATAAACTATGGTGACTGGGATTTTCTCGCAGTAAGGACTTTTCAGTTCATCATGGGAACATACAATTAAAGTAAAGTCAAACAGGAAGTCTATATAGATGCTATATACTTAAAATTAGTTCTTACTGTAATACTGTAATTTTGAAAGTCTACTGTCCATAGCTGAACATGACCTGTGACCCTGCCACAACTTTATTTGGCTGGACATGGGAGGGACGGGTTCACTGTTGAAGTCAGCACAGCTTCATCATTATCTGATGTTCCACTGGGTCAACAAGGATGTGACCAGCGCTGAATCATCAAACCACGCTGTCCGCCTAAACTCACTCCTTCATATCAGAGTTGTGAGGTAATGGGGATGCTTGGTTTTGGTTGGGTCTGAGAGCTGCTGAGGTCGTCAAATGACTTGTGAAAACAGTCAAGACAGAGATTGTCATTTGTGGTCGCTGATATGGAACTGACAGAGGACGGATAGCGGCAGGACTTGTCTTGACACAATCATGACAGAAATAAAGACAGCAACATTCAACAAACATGTTCCAACATATGTCGCAGTTAATATAAACAACGGTGCTATCTTTAGCAGGAGGCAACAACTGGTCGTACATGACACTTCATAAAATCAACACTTGGCAACATTAACGTCTACCGGGACCTCAGGAATTAATGACATCTTTTAGCTTAATTTAGCCCTCTCAATATACCAGTGGGTCTCTATTTTATTGTAGTGTACAGTCATCTTTGTTAATGTGCGACAGTTTGAGATGAATGTTGAATGTCGGCATTCCTTACTTCTCTCTCAGTCTCTTGGATAGTTTAATAATACAACAAAAGGCTTGTTGATTAAGATTTTGACCTCTGGTATGTGAAGTTTTCATGTTGACTGTTTCTATATAGCACAATAATAAAATGTCATCAGGACTCCTACAACGTTATATGGTGGTGGTCTGTCCAATAAGGGAGAGCCTGATTGACACCTAAAGCCTCATTAGTTCTGATAATCCACACAATTAACATTTGTTATTTACTTTGTAATAATGTATATGATTAAGTACTTCACAAGAAGTAATATAAACATGTATATTGTTTGGCAAGTAACTTGGTGGTAAAGAAAATCTATTCAGAGGAAGCCTATTTATGCAAGCATTCACATCATAATTGACACTTTGCTATCCCCTACATAACAGTGCATGCTTAATGATAGTAAAATAGTAATTTAGTAGATTCTGCGATTCTGGTTCATGGTATAATTAGTTATTGGATCAAAGCCAAATTTTGTGGAATCACCCACACTTTCAAAGCAGCCACGTCACATGAGCATGAAACTCAACACAAAATACATGAATACATGAATAATGTGTGGGGTTAAAACAATAAAGACAGAGCTAGGAAGCATGATGAAGCAAATACGATAAACACCAGTAAGGAAACCAAACAAAATGTGGATGCCTCATAAATGATATATATATACACCTTAGAATGTAGCAGGAACGTAAAACTGTGATAAAAAAAATCTAAGCTTAAGGTTCACTAATGGCGCATTTCCACTGCATGGTACAGCACAGCTTGACTTGCTTGGAAGTGTTCTTTTTTTGTTTTCATTTGGCAAAGGTTGTGGAGAGTACCTGGTACTTCTTTTGGTTGAGGTTCCAAGTGAGCTGAGCTGATAGTAAAAGGTTGAATTTAAAAGACAGAAGACCACTGATTGGTTAGAGAGAATCGCCACTAGAATCATCACATGCGTGACACGAGACATCCTGCACAAACCACACCGTCAAATTATCACATGAATAAAGTCCTGTACTTAAGTTATGTGATGACACCTGAGCATGTCTCACTTGGTAAAGAAGGGTATGGCAGAAAGCTTGAGGATCAGCTAAGCAAGTGAACCTTAGCAATTAGAGTTTATATGCACTCCCAAGGTTAAGACTGTACCAACATTTTAAAAACACACTTCCAAAACATCATTAATTTGAGAATTCAACAATTTTAAAATGGAAACGAACGGATGAGATAGAGTCGTTGTAACTGCCAGTTACAGTCCATTGTCAGTTTAGTTTCTAATTGTGCACCTTGTTATTTTTGGTTTCTACCTATACAAATATAGTATTTCTAGACGCGGAACTAATGACTAACCATCTAGTGTTCTGCATGTCATAATTAATCAACACCTTGCAAGCAAAGCGCCAAGCAAGCATGACATAAGATAAGCTCTAAAGCTAAGTTTAATGATGAAGCATATACAAATATACAGTATATATACAGTATATAACCTAGAAGAAAGAAGACAATATTGAGTGATCTTTACACTAATAATGTGATATTGTATTGATGGCTATTTGGAATTGTTCCTTCTCTCCTCCACAATCAGTGCAAATGGCTGCAGACAGTGGCCCTGTTCCTGGTAAAGTAAGGTCACTGAGTTCCACACATTTGAAAATCTAACTATATTAAATGGACAATAAACACTATTGTGAGTTGAGTGTGAGTGGGACCACAGCATGTAAGCATGGTCGAGATAATGAAAGAGTATGATCTCAGAGTCACGTGCAGTGTTTAAGATACTCTCCATAAACACATTGGCTTTTTCAGTAAACACCAGAAAGGACTAGATTGGATTACAACCTATTGTACAAAATGACAGAGGATATACCCACAACAAATGAACCAGCAGAGAATGTTTTAGCATCTGTATGTCATTGAGGGCTCTATGATTTAATGCAGGTCATCACACTCCATTGCCCCCTTTTTATCATGTTGATAAGATGCAACCACATGCCTCATATGCTTGTCTATCAAAGGTGCTTCTGCACCCTGTCATTTTCATTGTCAGGTAATGAGGCGAGCCCTTGGTGAGAGTGAATCACAGCCACTGGTTTTCAGTAATACCATACCTCTTCCACAGAGAAAGAACTCGTGAAAACCTAAGCACTGTGTGGGAGTTGGTGTGTTGTGTATAAGAAGGAGAGGCATGTTTTTTACCCACGTGCTGACATGGTGCTGGGCTGTATTAGCGGTCAGGCCTGAACAGAGATAATAACAGTGAGGTCTGGGTCAGCCTGAGTCTGTCATCGGGCTTATCACCACAAATACACATGGCACATGCACATTACCTACCACCTTTTGTTTAGTCTGCTACTTCAACTCTGGGTTGAAGCTAGGTATTGTTTGAATGTTTTTTGATACTGATAACAGTGCCCATACCTGATTTTCATTAACAATACCAACATTTTTGTTACATTCCTTTGAGAATAACTACAAAAGAACACAAATCTGAACATGCAATTGATATTTGGTGCTACACACTTCAGGTGGTATCAAAAACAGCAGTGATGTTGCTTCAGACTGGACTAGACATGTCCTATCTGAGCAGACTTTTGACATTACTTTACTTTGGGCTATTTTTAGAACCAACTCCAAAAATAGACATTAGTAGGCGGGTGCTATCACACCCTGAGCAGCTGTTTGTGATCAAGACAGAAGAGAAATGGTGATGAAAGAGGAAAATAGAGGAGAAGAACCTCCATAAACATTTCTTTCCTTTCTACACTTCTGGCTTTAGTTTCTTGGCATACAGGAGCTCTGAATACTACTGTGTTTCTTGCATAAACACATGCAATTATGCATACACTTCACATAAATAGTGATAAATAGTACAGTACACTCGTGGAGTCCACAGATTATGATATAACTTTAGTTTAAGAATTTTGTCCTATGTGGGTGCAAAGCTTCAGCATTTCTGTCCTCTGCTGCAGAGATTTTCTGGGTACAGCTGGTTATCTGTTTGTCCTGCTGTGTCCTGTCTTCTTCTTTTGCCCCATCAACTTAGCCCTGGTCTTAAAACAGCTTGAGCCGCAACAGATGCAGATGCATGTCCTCAGGGTTAAGAGCGCAGAGAGAAAGAGCACGAGAAAAACAGACCGAGAAAGTAGTGATAGACACAGAGGCTGCCAGAGACACTTTTACAAGAGTCTTTAAAACAAACACCTGCTGCCATGGCTGAAGTGCCTGGGGAACTTCAGAGAACCTGCAGTCTGCAACCTCACGGCTGTGATTAGATAATGAAACTGAGCTAACAGTGTCACAAAATTACAAAATAGCTCTCAAATTCTCAAGTCTCAATCAGATTTCCTGTTCAAGCATAAGGAAACACACAGCTCAAACATGCAGCCAAGGCTGTAGTAGAGGGTAAATGCACATAAAACACCCACCAACCTCTAAAATTCACTACCTATGAGGATTTATGCATAGTTGACACCCGTTAGTGTCCTCAAACTGTGTAATCTCTCGCAGTTTCTTTTTCAAATTCTAGGATTGGCCAGCTCTTCACTAGAGAAGTGTATCCTTATGTGACCACTGAGACCTTTGTATACTGTGAACAACCATCAACTCACTCGAGCAACATGTGAATTAAAGGTCAAAAAGCACCACAAAAAGCCAGGAGAGAGTTTTCACTCCTCTCATTGGTGTCTCATAGATGTGTCTGTGGTGTGAGCAGGCACATAACATGGGATAACATGGGCAGACAATGTTTGTCTGCCCAAACATCAAGAAAGCAACAGACTTCGTTGCTAGCCCTGGTAAGACCTTGATTCATTCTCCCTCTAGCTGGTTGAAACGGTTGATTTCATTCAACCACATTCCTGTATGTAAAGCGCACCTTGCTATGGGCGAAGTATGCTTTGTAGTTGGGTCAGAACGACGTCTAATCATGTTCTCAGCACAAAAGTGTTGATCCAAAAAATGCTCCAGAATTTGTGACCAGACTGAGACCACTTCCTCTAAAGGGTCTCAGTTCAGCTGTTTTAGTGTGCACCTAAGTATAATTGCTGTGATCATATCTTCCCAAAGATATTGCATCAAGTGGGAATACGAACCAGTCTGATTCAACGCAGGACTGCAGGTTTTAAAATGCTCTAAAACAACAGAAGCTAGCACACAACATTTGCTGGAGAAAGTCAGAGTTAGGAGGCTGGACATGTGTCTGAAATGTGCTGCAAAAAATAATAATTTGTCAGATAAAAAAACAAAGTAAGCTTCTAGCTAGTAGTTATTAATTCTATCATTCCCAGCAATCACGTGAGGTGATTATCTTACTATTAGACATCATATCAACAACTCTGTCCTTACAAGCAAAATTACTAAGTGTGCCTGTTTGTAACACCTCCAGAAGTGCTGTTAATTTATGGTAATCCAAGCAATAAAGAAGTTTGGATGTGTCCCACCCTCCTTAAAGACGAAAGGTAATTAAGAGGTCACATCAATAGTTGCCTATATTATTTATTTGTTCTAATGATTGGTTATGAAATGTCAATTGTTTCTTCATTTTGGAATTACCCTGGTTACTGTGAAAAGCAAAATTTGCAACACATCTACATTTGAAGCTAATAAATGTGAGCATGACAAAACTGCAGTGATGCTAAAGGATAGAGGGACAGAGTAGCTGACAAAATATAGATATTACCCATCCTTCTTTATCACTACAACCCTGAAAACAGTAACAAATAATTTTCTACCCACCGGAATCAACCCCTTGAAGATCTGTCTTCACAAACCTGAGGCCAGGAGGCACTATTTTCATTCCAGCTGTGCTGTAAATCTTTTCGGTATCAAACGGCTGTAGAAACCCTCCGACAGAGGGCCAGCTGTGGCTTATATGGTCAGAAAATGCAATTTGATCTGCAATGGTTGTGTCTTTTTTCTCACTGCATTGCTGCGGGGAGGTTTGGTGCAAATTTGACATAAGGCAGACTCACACAAGCACACACTGACACCGGGGTCACACTTGACACCTTAACTCAAACACACATTACGCAGAACACCTTTCCAGCACATATATTCAACCCTGAAGCAGAAGAAGACAGGAAGTAAGAGTGGGAGGGATGGAGAGAAGAGAAAGTGATGGCTTTCCCTGAGGGTTATGCTGGTCAGGTCAGCTTTAAACCACACAGTCTGAAACATTTGTATGTATCTGTACAGAATGGGGACTACAAATGACAGAAACTTAAAGCAATAGTTTGATATTTTGGAAAATAATGGTATTTGCATTATTGCAGAGAGTTTGGATAGGCTATGAGTAGAAGCCAGTAACCAATGGAGACTCCAGAAAGTGCCCGCTCCCTGCATAGTTCAGCACATAATCCTGTGTAAAAAGGTGAACTGCTGTTTTTACACTTTGGTTTTAAACAAATGAGATATATCGTGTTAATTAGCGAGCTTTAAAGTTGCCGGTGGGAGAATTTTGTTATGTTTGGACAGGTTTCCAACTAAGCTAAGCTAAGCTAAGCTATTTCAAAAAATGTTATTCTATTCTATTCTTTTAAATATTTACCAATAAATGTTTTATTTATGCTTATGAATTATAACACTTTATTTACAGCCACAATAATTTCAACACCATTTTTCTGCATTTTAAAGTGTCATGCAGTATATTGTCAAATGGTTATAGCAGGGTCATGGATATATCAAACATTGAGAGGAGTCAGAGTGGACTAAAAGGATTCTTAGGAGGTAGAGGACCACCCATGCATTCTTCAGTAGTGACCTTTATAGGGCAACTGTCATATTAACATTGACAGACATTTTATTAAGCAAATGAAAGAGTAGAAATCTTGCAATCATAACACTGAACATGTGGGTCTGAGGCATGTTAAAACTGTTTGTACTTTTATTATCTAAGAAATCACATGTAGCTATTTCAGTTTTTGTTCTGACAAGTTTACTGTTTCTCTCTCTGTGGCTGATATATTTATTATTGTTCTTAGAGCGCAAACTTAGTTTTCTGCATCTTTTCTATACCAGCATAACTGCATTGTTCTTTAACTTTGGCTAGAAGGGCTGAACTAACTTAGCCTAAATGTATGGTTTAAAGAACAAATTGCTACTTCCTTGCTAATATGTCAAAAAGTACAAGTCAATTCACTGGAAAAACAACTTCTTCTCCTCCTTTCTCTTCCAAGTGGCCTTCTCTGAACTACAGGGGATATGGCACTGACAACAACAGCGCCCTGATGAATTTTTGCCTGCATCAGCAAGCTACCAAAATTTTGGATTGCATAAAAGTAGCATCCTAAAATCTGACTGGTTTGGCTAAGGCTACACCAGACCTTCAGAGGACTGGACCCACAGTGGTCTCGCTAAACAAACACAACTTGGAGGTCTGGCTTCGGTATAGCTGAAGAACGTCATTATGCACATCGATTTAAAAAAAAACACACTGCCAGGGAGAGAGGTCCAGCTTTTCAGTGTAGACCCACGGGTGGAAAATCCCCATCTGACAGGGTTAGCCAAGGAAAAAGAGAGTGAAAAAGTGAAAGAGACTAAGAACTGAGGCTACTTTTGGCTGAAGGACAGGATAGTCTAATTTTTTCATTTGTTTGTTGAGTTGTCTAATGCCAATATGCCAACTTACCACTTAAACAAATGAAATGGCAGTAAGCTCACTTTCTGCCATTTCATTCAAAGTGACTTTCACTTTCCCTTCTTCACTGTCACAGAAAGCAAGTGAAACAAGAAAGTGGGGATTATCCCGGTTCATCCAGCCAGCTCTATTACTGTTATTAGTGGACAAAAGCCAAGATACAGACAGAGACCGCCCCCCTCAAGTGTACACAAGACCGAACACTGATCAGACTAAAGACTAAAACTTTAAACATGATTAGACAGCCACAAGCTTCAAGATTTTAGATATTACCCTCTCTGCACACAGACTTCTTCAGTATTTTTAATTTAAGAAAGAGACACAAAGAGCATTATTTCACATTCTTCTATACAAAATGTATGTGAAAAAGATGTGATGGCTGCGACAGAAAATATCACTCAATATGAATCAATGATGCACAAGTCAGCGGTTCCCACACACTTCGGGGGAAGCGTGTCTTCTATATCACACTTGAATCACATGAGAGCACATGGGCCAGTTTGTACCAACATAAAAGACTAGCTGTATTAGTATAGCAGCTAATCATAAACCCTGCAATAGCACACACACACACACACACACACACACACACACACTTCAAGAGTAGCATAACCCAATCGGGCACTGGTGTCATGTTGCAGACAGGAAACAGATGGCCTGCTGGGAAAAAAAGGGGGAAAAAGGCATGCCAAAGAGGGCCAGTGAGAATGAGTCCCTCCCTGTTTTTCTCCATCTCTCCTTCCATCATCCCTTCATACTCGGTTGGAAGGAAAAGGAAGACTGAGGCTGTGGTGATGTTTGGAGGCGAGATCAGTGGGCTCTGGCTCGAGATCAGAGTGATGGGAGTTCTCAGGGAGATTTTTAAATAACAGCCCAGCATGGCTCTACTGTACTGGGCTAAGCTGGGACTCAGAGCCTGCAGGTTATTTAAGCCTATAAGACACATCCCAATGGGTGAGAATATATTTCAAGCCTTCAGGGAATAATATTGCCGTTAAGTGCTGCTTTTAACATTAATACTAAAAATGTAAATGCTAAATTTACAATATGTGTAACAGAGAATATTATGTGACACATGTCATGATAAAAGGTTTATGTTGAAGAAATATTCACATTTTGGGAAATTTTATTTTGGAAACTGGGGGAAAGAGCTAGCCTGGCTCCTACAACAGAAATGTAAATGTAGAAATGAGTAAGCTATCCTGGCTATGTCAAAAATATGTATGCCGGCACCAACAATGTACTTGCTTTTTACAATGTAGGTATACATATTTTTGTGGCCAGTCAGTGGACAGACCAGACTAAACTAAGCTACAGACAATCAAGACAGGTTTTAAACAACCCAACAGTTTTGCCAGATTATAAAAAACATTAACAACAACTTTATTTGGAAGTGAAACCAAACATCAGTGAAAGCGTAATGCCAAAAATAATGATGTGAGAAAAACTGCAAGTGCACATAGCAATCAAGTCAACATAGATGTTAACAACGTACAAGTTGGCTAAAAATGTTACAGTTAGGCTTTTGTTCTGTTCCTACTAAGTTTAACTAACATGAGGGTTTGTTCGCTCATGCTTTTTGCCCCATCTGACTATTTTCTTAGGTTTGTCACTGCATCTCCAATCTCAGCAATTAACTTGGTGAGTACAGTGTTATAGAATGGCCTAAACGAATAAAAGAGATACAAGTTATCCTTTAATTCTACTTTTTTATAACCACCAATAGACACCTATTCCTGAGATACCTGACCACCATCAGTCACATTCAACAGATGACCTGTAAAGTTTACTTCCTCCCAAAAACCTCCTGACCTTTGCCCGGTGTCAAGGACTTATCCATCAGCTGCTGTTGACAGATAACCTTTGACCGTCAAAACAGCAATCAGAGATCAATATCATCTTGACTATGGCGGCCCTCCACAGAGAATGCATTTATGTGTGGACTGACCCTGGCTGTTTGAGGTCCTGATCCATCACATGTTTATTTGAGCTCTGTGTTTTCCGAATCTCTGATCTCAGATCGTTATCATTGTGAAGCTTCTCGTGCCAAGACCACATCAGATCATCTGACACCCAGAGAGTCTCTAAAGGTTTTCATTCAGAGACTCTAAAAGGTAGGTGTAATCAATTAATTTGGCTGATCTGAAGCTCATCTTCTGCATGTTCAAACATAATGCAACTAAACCCTGAGTAATTTGAGTAATAAGGCCTTCTGCTCACATAAGCACATAACAGAAATGTTCCAATTTTAAGATATTCTAATGCATTATGAATATCTAATCTCCCTGTATAGGACATACATTTTATTAGATCCATTGTTACAAGAAAAATGTGTTAGACTGTTTTGAAGTCTTTACAAAGTTTCAGTTGAACAGATGCCATCTTTCCATTTTTAATTGAAAATGAGAAACAGACGTACAGTATCAAATATTATTATACCAGCACTCAGTTATTTGTAACAATGACGTTCACCTGCACCAAGGATACTTCATACATCAGTAGCTATTTGTTGTAAACATATTGCCCCCACATCTTGAAGTTTAGACAGCAATAAGATAAAAAAGCTCTAACAGTTTAAAGCTTAATTAGATGTGACTTACTCAAATTTTGATCACAGCAGATGTTCTCCCTTTAACCGGCAGACATCTGAAAACCTGCCTAACATCTGCAGCTAGTCATTTAATGCTTCATTCAAAAACCCTGGGCTGTAAAATCTACAGACATCATTAAGCATGTCTGCTAATTTCTAAAACCTGAAATACAGCGGCGATAAAACTACTAAGGCAACGCAACCCAAAACACATGTTTACTGTATATTGAAACCTACTAAATGTGGGCTGACTTAAAACACATGTTTAGATACAAACCTCCTCTCAAAGTCTCCTCATTCAGACTCTGAGTCTTCATTAAATTTACACCCTGTAATCCTGCTGCATAACATTTCAACCCTTATTTGAAGTGTTGCTGGATTGTTGACGTGTGTTTGGGCTTTTTGAAGGCCTCCAGACTTCTAATAAGGAGTCAAGCAAGCTCTGTCTCTCCGCCTATCAGTGTCTTTTGGTTTCTCCCTCTCAGTTCAATTAGGTTGTAAGAAGTACTGAAAGTTGTTGGCATGTTAGCCAAAGCCTACCAACAACAACACACATTCAAACTAGATTTCGATGATTAACTACTTAATAATGTGTGTTATAAAACGTCTCTCCCTCTCTTCTGCCCATCTCTGTCTCCCTCTGGGTCAACAGTCATTTCTTTCTCCCACTATGCCACTAAATCTTCCTTTAAATCAATTTTTTTCTGCCTTCTTCTGCCAGTGCAGCACATGTTTCTGGACTCATAGCAATGTTTTCCTCTCAGAACAAATTGAGTTTAATAGGGGTGAGGCAGGGTGAGCTGAGGGGGAGGAGAGGGGAAGGCTAAGAGAGGGCTGTAAAAACAGAGCACATGCTACTCCATGCCAGTCCCTATGAGGAGAACAGCAGCATTACTGCTGTTACCCTCTGACATTACTTCTTACACCAAATCTAACCGAAACACATGCTGACAAGGCAAGAACCGACACATACTCAAACAGGCAATCACTGAATGATAAAAACACATCTTAACATATTTTAAAATGTTTTTAAACGTTATTTTCTTGCGTAATTTCACACTAGTATCCTTTGTTTTGAGGAAATACAGGATTCCCCAAAGGAAATTCTAATCAATCCTGTACTAATGTGCACAGAAACTATTTGAGTAGTTCCTGCATTAGGGCAGTTGTCAGAGAAAAGAATACTCCTGCCTTGCCTTTCAAACTATCTCAAGTCTTCCAGTATAAATTGCAGTGACAAAACACCATCCATATTTTACTCCAGGCCGGTTATAAGTGTCACAGGTGTTGGCAGATACCAGTCAACCCACGTCTGGTACACACAAACCTGGCCAAACAGGCAATTGTGCAAATATACACACGCCTTTGGCAAAACATTGACATGGACCCACATAGTTTGTATGCAACTGAACACTGGCCTTTTTTTGCTCTCCTCATGGTGCAATGCTCTGGTTTAATAAACTGGACTAACTGGACAGGAAAAAAAACACACACACACACGGTCAGATGGGCAGCATCCTTCACCCTGCCTTGGATGGAAAAATACTGTTTTTGGGTGAGCATGGCTTACTAAAGGGCAACTAAAAAAAGGCAGAAGCCTGCTGAATAAAGCCATTCAATTGGTTCTCTGGCATTTATGTCCACATATTCCATATCTAAGCATGAACTGGACACACACAAGCCTTCTGGATAACTCCATACTGCAGCTGATAATCGAGTGTACATGCTTGTTATCATTGCAATGATGGTGTGCACATACACACCATATTAAAGAGCCCCTCCAGATATGTTTTTGAGACATATTAAACCAAGGATTTGCTTCCAAACTAAAAGCATTTATATACATAGAAACACAGAGAAATGTCCTCTGTTTAACAGGTGAATGTGAAAACAGCCTTCTAGAGTCAAACTCTGCACATACATCATTATGCAATGAGAAACTCAAACATTAAAATTAAGTAATATTACACAACACACGATTTTGGGGGGGGGGGGGCTTTGAGTATGTATCTTCACAGCAGTGTGTGTTGCGGGTCTTTACGTGTTTATACTCTTTGCCGTTTGATCCCCTCTCCCACCTCGACTACCCTTTCAAATCTAGCAGGATCCAGGGGACTTAGCCCCACAATCTCACTGGGAGATAAATGACTCCCCACAGCTATGAGACTCCTCAAATCCCTCCATCCAGGAACCAGTCTGGGCAATAACACAGACATCAGAGCAATAAAACACTGCTCCTCCAGGAGAAGACTGTCTTTTTTAAGTAAAAAAAACATGATCCTTTAAAAGCACAAAGACTTGGCCCAAGAGGAAAGGAACAGCTAAGTTTTTGTAGATGAAATAAAGGAAAGGGCTCTACCTTTTTGGAAGCACAACTGTGGTCTGCAAAGTCGGCTTGTTAGGAGAGAATTGTGGTGCACAATAATTGAAACTGGAGTCCCTGCTATGATGAAAAAGTAGATTTGCTGTAGGGGCAGAGTCATGGCTGATACTTGGGACACTGGAGACATGCAGTAGAAGAGAAAGGGAGCTGGGGCCAAAGGATGAGGATGTATAGGTATTACTGATATGGTGGTGTGGGGAGGTATAGGTTGGGATACGGGTGACAGGAGAACCTCAGCACCCCCTGCAAGCAGCTGCATGTTGGTGCTGAAGAATGGCAGGAAGTTTTTGGGGTTTTTTTGAGTGGGGGGTCACATCTGCTTTTGCTATCAAGAGATCAATCGCCCGCCCCATACACTTCAGAATTACTTTTATTATGAAGTGTTTTTTTGAAAAGATTTGTTCTAAAAGGTATCATAGAAGTAAGGGCAGTAGGAAGGAAGGACGAAAGAAAACACCCCTCTAGGAGAGCTGAAGCCATTAGGAATGCATGCTGAGTTTCAAAAACAGAGAACAGAGAAGAAAAGGATAAAAATCAAATCAAGGGCAGAGAAAAAAGATGGGGGTTGGAAAGGAAAGAGGGCTTTGCTTTTCTGTGAGAGAACGAGGCCAAAACTTAGTACAGTGCCAGGTTCCATTCAGACTAGACAAAGTAAATAAAACCACTTGATGAAAAAGAGCAAAAGGAAGCCAGTGGATGGCGGAAAGAGCATTCCATGCAGGGGGGGGGTATGAAGCCATATGAAGTTAGAAAGATGCAGGGAGAGAGAAAGAGAAGGTCTGGCTTCCTGCACTTTCTGTTTTCTTATTATTACAACTGAGCAGTCAGCCTTATCGGATGGCCGGACACAGATTTACAGATTATCACAGGATTGTCAAACATGAAGTCAAATCTCTGTGTGTGGGGGAAAGGGTGAGAAAGAAAGAAAAAACAGAGGGAAAGAAAGAGAAATACTATTCAACTACCCCATTAATCAATCTCCAGAGGACATCCAGACTGCTAATCTTGAATGATAAACAAAAGCCAGTTCACATCCAGGTAATCAGAAGTAGCGGTGGAGCAGGCAGGGCTTATTCCTGTTCCTGTTCCTACGCAGTCAGCCTCTGGCCTGCTCTCTCTTCTCGTAACCCAAACCACACACTAATTCATAAATTACAAACAAAGAGTCCCTTGTGGTTTGGGAGGGACAGGGCCGGCACTGCAAACTGGCGCTACAGGGGAGTCAGAGTGCAGTCTGTCAATTAGATGGAAGCCCAGCTGACAGGGAGAGGTAGGTGCGGATGCATGCACAGACTAACACTAACGCACACTTACACCCTCGCAAAGAGGAAGGCAGGAGTACAGACCTACTGTATATACATGTTCACAAGAGATGGGAAAACACACACACACACACACACACACAAACCATTTGGAAGCCATCTAAGCAATTTTGTCATTTTGGAGCCCAGGAACTGACTGCGCCATTGTCTGGAGTGAGCAGCTCGCAGGGTTTCTCTGGCCTGTTTATGAGGGGTGACGTGTGTTTTCACGTGTGTTTAGGTGTTGTGCATGCACCTCTCAGAGTTAAGCCTGCAGCCGTGTTGAGCTCGAGGCAGGCTTCTGTGGAAAAACACGTTTAATTGCAGGAGACGCAGCTGCAATTGGGCCTGTGGATTAAACACTAAACATGTTGAACATGAGGCTGAGTACCCTGGCTCAGCTCAGTTTACAGATTTTTATAAGACGATAAACAGAATTTACTGAACTACTGAATAACCGAATCCCACATTTTACAGTAAATACAGTCAACTGTTTGAATCCCATATAACTTAACAGAAAAAAGTTACAGCAACTATTCACATCTAACCAGATGTTCATCCAACCAATCAGCATAATGTCTAGTCCAGAAGTTCTGAATATTTAAGTTGCCATACACTAATCAATAAACATATAAATAGTAAGCCAGCGCAACACAGTAACTCTCACAGGCATAGATGTATGTAAATATTTGTTAGAGATAAACGTGGCAATTAAATGTGATATAGATTTCGTCATGTCACCCAAGCCTATCCAATAAGACCAGAAATGCAGCAAAAAACATTGGTGCTGAACTATTTTGATGATCGTTTCAGTGGTTTTTCAAGCAAAGGTAAAACATTTGCTGTTTTCATCCTCTCAAATACTAAGAGCTGCAGCTTTTCTCTGTTTCATATCATTGTTAACCAAACATATCTGGGCTTTGTAGAACTGGTTGGACTAAACAAGACACGTGAAGACATCACCTTGGGCTCTGAGAAACTGCAGTTGTCAATATTTTTTTGAACATTTCATAAACCAAATGATTAATTGAGCAATTTAAGAAAATAATCAGCAGATTATCCAACAATGGAAATAATATTTGATGATTTTACCGGTATTTGCATTGTCTGAATGACTCGCTGCCCGTGGTGGTTTTACTCTATTATGCACCCTGTGGTTAATTACAGTGGAGTCAAACTCCTGCCAGCAGAGCCTGCTCTCTAACAACAGCTCATTAGGAAAAAACACTGACCATCTATGGAAACACACACACACACACACACACACACACCCACACACACAGGAGGACACATGAGCTTCGATGTTCCTGTTGCCAAAACTGAACTGTCAAGTTATCAGTCTAGTCATGTGCACATGTGTGAGCATTGTTGTCTGTATCTAAGTGATCTCACATGGTTGTTCCTCAGTTACCTTATCCGCCCACACGGGAGACTTATTGTTTCAGAGTCTAATCCAGTCAGTCAAGCTGGCACATCTGCCATCTCTCATGAGCACTTGTTTCCTCATGTTTCACGGGAATCCCAAGACACACACAAACACACACATACACACCTTCTTCCAAATAATTAACGCTCACACCAATTTATCCACTCATATGTTCTCACATCCTCAACAGTGAGATCTGAAACAGCAGGGACATTCCGGAGGGCAACGCAAGGTGAGGCACTGCACTCCCGCTTCCCAACGAGCAAAAGGTAAACAGATTTTCATGACAGATTAAATATGCAGAAAAATGACTCTTTAAAACATCCAAAGTTCAGAGCTTTTAAGACGGAAAACACGAGGGATGGTCCCACATCTCACACAAACGTAACACTAGACATCTCACAACTTCAGCACAGAAACCAACGGGCAAAAGAAGCCAGATTACTGCAGAGAGATTTAAAAGCGTGTTCAGACAGAAGACGATGTGACACTTACACACACATTGCTGAATGGAAAATCTTCTGTGGTTCAGGCACCAACTTTCTCTCTGAGTGTGTGTTTGTGTGCGGCTGTCTGGCTTGTCAAACACTGCTCCCTCCTCCTCCTCCTCCTCGTCCCGCCAGGAGAGCTCGGACTAGTTTTGCCGTGAAAACAAATGCTCACGTGAATAGTCCACCGTGGGTACGACCAGAATGAGAGAGCACAACCCAAAAAAGGAAAAGAAAGAAGGAGGGGGGAGAGGAAAAGAAAAGGATAACCCCTTTAGACTCCCCCTTTTAAAGCCAAATAGAGTATGAAGAGAGTTTACTTTTCTTCTCCACATACAGAGAGAATAAGGCTTTTCTAATGCTTCTCCTCTTTTAGCTTCCTCTTCCTTCCTACTCTCCAGGAGAGAGCAAGTAAAACCAGGCTTTAGACAACTGGAATGTGACAGCAGGAGAGAGCGAGAGAGAGAGAGATAGAGAATGAGGTGGTGAGGGAGTGAGTGAGTGAGTGAGTGTGAGAGAGAGAGAGAGAGAGAGAGAGGAGGAGAAAGAGAGACAGACGCATGGACATATAGTGTCCACCTACACACACCACTGGCGTGTGAGTGAGCAGTCACAGAGAGGTAGAAAGGGGAGGGAAGGCGCAGGCGAAAGAGGAGGAGGGCGCTATGAGTACATGCATGGGTGTGTGAGAGTGAGAGAGAGGAAGGAAAAAAAGTCAAAGCGCAGCTCCAGGAAATGACCTGAGCATTTCATTCAGCTTAGATTGGTGATCTGGGAATGTGGTGTGTAAGAGGTGGAACATGCTGCTCTAGGCTGCATGTAAGTGGACGTGAATGGTTGGGTTAGGCACTATTCTGTGAGACAATGGGAATTTGTCAACAGGTTTATCCATAAAAATCAACAAACAGGACTGCTTTATTGCAGTGTTTTGGGTTTTTATAGACATTGATTGTGCATTGATTTTTTTTCACATGTTCAATTTGCTAAAAAAATTACTATATTGTCACAGAGTAAATCAATATGTGACGTATTGTTGTAGTTTAGGCTACTTCTTTCTTTTTTTTTTTACAGGTTTGGGTAAAATGTGAATGTGATTTATGTCTTCCGCTTTGTTTTCCTGACAGTAAGTGGAATCCAGCAGTTAGCTTGTTGGGACACTCAAAGCTGTATAGCGCAGAGTTTAGATTTAGGAGGCATTGATTTTGCCATTGTGCTCATTCATAACTTTTATGTAGAGAAATTTCAGGATAGCATAGCCTCTGACTTTTTTGTTCCATACAATTTTGATAGAAATAGGCAAAATGAAATATACTGAATTAAAGGCATCCTCTGGTTTGGAAGTGTTTCCCACCAGTGTGTATATCCCTGAGGCCTCACAAACACGTCGAGTAAATTTCCCTTCTCATAAGACATGAAATGCTGATTTCTTGAACATGTTTGCATTGTTTATATCCATTCTTGCTAGCTTGCAGTCTTCTTCTTTCCTGCCTTTCCTGGCGCATTGCTGTGTTTCTAGGTACTATTTGGCTGTGAATAGTCAATCGGTAGAACAGTGTGAAGCCGTCAGCAGAAATGTGTATCGTGTTGCCACTTTTATGCATTCTATGGCTTGCCAAGTGCGTGTGCATCCTTGTGTGTGTGCATGTGATACAATCAAACCTGGGACACACTCTTGAAAACATTGCTGAATAGTGCTATTAGAAAACTATACAGGGTACCTTGAATCCAATAACTGTTGACGAAATACCATATTCACAAATCAAAAATTTGTTTAATGATATTATTTATTATTTAAGCCAGATAATTACCAGCCACTGTTTACATCATTGTAAATAAAACAGAAACAAAAAGATTTGGGAGGGGTGCACTAACACTCTGCCTCTGACACATGTAGTTACCTGGAACACCCTTCTCTGCCTGGATCCACAGAGACCCTTAACTGCATTGTGCAGAAATATAATAATGCCCTGGGAATTTCTCCCGTTGGTTCCCACTCCCTAGACTGCCTCTCCAAACACACACACACTAATTCCGCCGTCTTCCCTCTTCCTCTCCCTCTGTCCTCGTCCACCGCAAGAGGAAAACTGAAACCAGCCACAGACTGGAAAGCATTAGTCCCCTCCTCCCCATCCAATTCGGCAGACTCTACATACAAACGAAAACAAGCACGACTGAAACACAAAAAGAGCAGAGAGCAATTTTTCGCCGTGAGCGCAGAGTGACACAGTAGTGTACACAGTTTGTGAAGCCGACAAAGTTGGCAGCGAGGTCTCGTCCAGAGCTTTGCTTATGTTGCACTTTCCAACCCAACAAAGAAGCAGTTGCTCATTTGGGAAAACAGGCCAAGCTAAAACCACAGGCCCGGGGGGAGATGTTTGTGTGTTTGTGTGTACACTGTTTGTGCATTCAGTTTGTGCATGTACTGTATGATCTGTTTGTGCTTGTGTTTATGTGTGTAGGTATGTTTGTACATGTGTACACACGTTGTTTGCGTGCAAACATGCAACTGCATGAATGTTAACTTGACTGAATTCTCCTATTATCCAGCCAAACGCAGACCATCCCCCCACTTTGGAAAGAACTTCCGACGTTGGAGGCTGGAAAGTAGACATTGAATATCTACAATGTTATGAATGCAAATCAATTAATCAATAATTAGCTCAAAACTACAAATCTACACCTAATGTCCCTGGTAACAAACACTTAGCAAGGACTACAAGAGATGCATCAACCATAGAATAAAAACTTTCATCTGTATCAAAAACAATACATTTAACAATTTACTTCTAGATCCTAAACTATGCTAATACAACAGGACATGACCTACCTCATCAGGGAACCAAAATGTTGCAAAAAAATACTAATACGTAAACTAATGTGGAACTTTTGTCTCCCCCTTCTGATAGTGAAAGTAATTGCACAACAATGTCCGCGCATTGAAAATTGGCCCTCTGAGTGTTATAGTATTATATATTACATTATTAGATTATCACTACTTATACGTGGATATGTAAGTAGAATTTTACTCTTGCAGTTGGTCCAAGTCAAAATTTATACCATATTGCAACATGCATCATTTAAGATAATCATAATGTACAGTTAAGTAATTATAACTGTTAAATTGAGGTAGGGGAGTAAAAAATACATTTTTCTCTGAATTGTGGAGGAACAGAAGTACACAGTAGTGGCAAATGTAAACACCCAAGTAAGTACCACTGGTCCTCAAAGATTAAATTATTGAAACCAGCCACATACAGTAGAGACGTCATACAGTATTATCACTAAATGGGTTTATCTTGCGTTTTAGTTTACAGACAATAATGCACATTTTGACATTTGCTAACAGAGCTGATGAGCATATTGCATGCCTCAAAAGGTTAGAATTGTGTTCATCATTCCCAGTGAGTACAGAGTTGGCACACATCCTATCGTGCTGCAGTCCCCTGTGTTATCTGTCTGCATCAGCACAGTCCTCTGTTGTTGCTTCCCCATGTTCACTAAGCAGTCTGTAGATAGTGGCTGACACACGGTCTTGTCTCTGTTTCCAGTGTTTCTCGTTTTCTCGTTTCCACCAAAGGGACTTTTAAAAAGATCTGCTAGTGTGACACGAGCCAAAGTGAATAGCGATGGATACAGAACACTGCACCACTGGCTCAGAGGGAAAGGAAAATGAGTACTGAGAACACACTCTTAACTCACATTAATCACGGATGTTGTAGTGAGACACAAGGCTTTGTGGACGTTTTTTACACTAAAAGGCCTAAAGAACCAATAGTCCAAGTATGCAGTTGCAACAAATCTCTTTACAGAAATTTAGCAACTTGACTGAGAAGTAGCAATCAGCCATAAGTTTATATGACCTGTAAGATATGCTAGATTTTAAACTGCATAGCTTACAAGTACAAATTAGTCACTTCAACACACCGCATCAAAAACTGTAATAAGTCCTGTTTATCCATGGTTTATTTTACTCATGCTGTTAACCATTTCTTTTTTTGCATTTTATCTTGCATTAGAGAAATTGCAGGCTCTAATTTAAAGCCATTACGCAACTATAAACTTCTTTTCTTTGAACAGATTTTGATTAAGTTGCATTTTATTTAAAAAAAGAGACTTTAAAGGATTAGATTCTAACCAAACAACTTCAGTAACAGAATAGTTTATTTTGGGTAAGAACACTGTTTACAGCAACAGCCTATGGGATTAGTTGCAGATTAGGGTGTGTTACATACAATTATCCAAGGGAACTGCCTCTTGAAAAGAAACCACCAAGAAAGCAGTTGGCACTGTTATTTTCACTCTGTTGCTCAAAGGCACTATGAAAATAATTCAAATTTCCTCAGATGGTCAGGGACATGAACCATTCAACTCCCAGCTCCAAATTCTAGGCTACCGCTGTCTTCATGGTCGGAAATGGAGGACAGAATGGAGACAGAAGAAAAAAGGGAAATGCGCGAGGGAAAGTCTTAAAAGGGAATTTAACACCGTTTGTTCACGATTCATTTTAATCTGATTAAACCTCTTACAGACCTTTCCCCCGGGGCCAGTGATCACATCAGCTGGGTATTAAACTAATTTGTAATGTATGACCAAACTCCATATAGCCGAGTGTGTATGTGTTTGAAGGAGGGAAAATTCCAGAATTAGGGTGTGATTAAACCCATTTTATCAGCTTGAATGGGTGTGTTCCTGCATCTATACGTGCTGCTAGCTGTTGCTTGTGTGCAACAAAAACAGCCAGCAGATCCCAGTTGATGAAAGTTGATGATACACGGTGTGAGGCAGACATCAGCTGACTGAACATGCTGGCAAAGCACACTCCCACAACCCCCTTGCATCAGCAAATCCCCTTGGTAACAGCATGTTCCCGCCAATAACTGCCTCCATGTTACTCGTCCTGCTCCGGAGACCACACCCTGAGTGGTTTCAATAAACTTCCAGCCAGTTACTTTACATAACTTTAACAAGTAAAGCTTAGAGGAGACTTTATTTGGCCTAAAGCTAATTATTCATAGGGTGTGAGTATGTGTGTGTGTGTGTGCGTGCGTGTGTGTGTGTGTGTGTGTGTGTGTGTGTGGATGAAGAGACAAGAGAGCTTGGCAGATATTAGGTTATACCACTTAAACTCAGTGAATTTTATGGATATTGGCTGTACCAACCACAACCACTATTAACGCAATACACAAACACACACACACACAAACACACACAGGTCAGGTGAGGTCACGTGCTGTGTGTTTTCTCGCAGCAGAGTCCCTGAGAGTGCCAGCTGTGGCTGTTATTCCAGGGTTTCTGTAGAGTCAGGTTTGTGTTACGAGGCTGGGGAGTGTTCAGAGGGGCCGCTTCATTCCTTTCCGCTCGCTTCTCAACTCGCTAAAATCAGACACACCACGGATCACATTTGGGTCAAAGACTGTCCTTTTAAAACACCTTAACCTGGGTCTTGGTTTGTTTAACAATAATAAAATACCCAAATGGGTGGGTTTGGTCATATGCTGTATAATGATACAATCAGAGCCAGAATCCTCTGACGTTCCCACTAAGGTATGTGAGGGTTTAGTGATTGACACCCTACTTCGTACAATTGGATTTGGCCGTTTTGCAGTATACCACACGTAGTCTGGCCCTGTGTGCATTGAGGTAAAAACACACTCAAACAATTCTTTGTTTCTTTACAATTGGCAAGGTACAGACATCTTTAACTTATTACAAAAGAAAGCCTTAAACGTGCAGTATGAGAGTGCAGTCAAATGTTTGTGCTTATATAAAAAATTATATTTTCCCATCCTTTTTAATCCTTTCCCCTGAAAATAAAAGCACACAAAGAAGTATGTAAATTGAACATCCTAATTTTATTTTTTTCTGCATTTCCTTTGTTTCAGGATACTTCCTGACAGACATCATACCTCTAAGATGTTTCATGTAGTAGCTTAATATTTGAAAATACATAATTTTTCCAGATACTGGTCCTTATTGTGGTCCTCGTGTAGCACGGATACCCCCAAAAAGAGACCCAATTAGAGACTGTGGATCAGATTAGAGATTAAGCATTCAGTCATATAGGCCTCCCATCTGTGTGCAAACCTGCATGTGTGTCATATTAGAGTGTTTATTTGCTTCATTCTACACAGTATAACTGTGTTTCTTGTCTGTCCTCTAGTGCAGCTATAGGATGAGCTATAAGGGAGAATGATGGGGGCCCTGCAGCAGCCACTGCCTGCCTGGCTGGACTGCAGTTCCACAAAACTGGGCCAAAATAAACATCTTCCCCACAGTCTCTCTCTGCTGAAATGACATGAATGTGTGCGGGGGAGCCGGAGGAGTGTGTGGTTTGCGACGGCCACATGTGTACCTCAAGTGTCTTTGTGGATGTACAGTATATCTGTGTGTATGTGTCTGTGAGTATGTCTGCATAACCAATTGAGACAATCCAAAGCCCCAAGCTTCTGAATTACATCTTTATCCTCCTCTTTTCCCCTGTTACATCTAAACCCCCCACCCCCCCACCCTGAGCCACATGTAGGCAGCCAGAGCCTCCTCTACTAGGACTGTGTCCATTAAAAACACCAGTAGCACAGTCGAGTGACCACACCTCTGTCAGTCCCTGCAGTTTAGTCTCTACAGTACAACATTCACCGAAATGAATGAAACAATTTCTTACAGTATCCTTTCTGCTCAAGGAAAAGATGGAGGAAATATTAAACAACAATTTGAGAAAACATTTTATTTTAGTTTAGAAATTAAAGGAAAAATCCATCCTCAGATACCTCTACATTGTTACTTTATGATATTCATTTAAGTTCATTGTGTTATTTTAGTAAGTGACTTGAGACAGTCACCAGTCCATCGAAGGTCTGTCATCATTTTGATTGTGAGGGCCAGGTAAATATATATAATGCTTAAATTGTTTGTTTTCCATAACTTTAACTGGTCATTTTGACGTATTTTGTGAGGAAATTCAAAAAAAACAACCAAACAAAACAGGCCCAGAAACAGTAGCTTTTACAATCATTGTGTCAGCTTTTTTTCGAGGTGAAGAACTTTGAAACTCACATTTAAGGACGGATGAAAATTCCTAAAAAAGAGGCTGTGTGGCTTGTTCAGGGTGATCCATTACACCGCAGTGAACACTCTTGAGGGGAAGCCTCAGAGGGAGAGAGGCTTCCTCATCTTGATATAAAGTCTGAAGCTTTAATACCTCTCAGGGGAGGAAAAGAGCTGTGCTCTGGTTAGGCAGGCATGTGTCTGGGACAGACACAGGAAGGAGAAGGGGAAGGAGAGAAATATTCTTCTGGATATGATCTGATCAGCACGAATGTCCATAAATCATACAGTTAAATTAAGTTCAAAGTAATCGCTGTGCTTTTTGATACAAAGACACACAAATACAGAACAAGCATGCCCTCAGGCTGTATCTTTCACTCAAAATCAGTGGAACGATGTTGGCAAATAGGAAGAATGACATTGTGAGGCTGCAGGACAGGCTCAGACATCTGGATGAGCACACTGCATAAATAGAACCCTTCCTACAGCAGTTATACAAACACATAATCAAAAAGACACGCTAACACTATGCATGCAGCATAAGCCAGAAATGGTCTTTTTAAATCACATTTTATTCCTGCAACTTTGAAAGGCGTAGGTCAAACCCTGACAAAGTAACCAACATAACATTACAAGAAAGAAACTTCAAAGGAGCCATATTGGAATCTTGCTTTTTGAAGAAAGTGCCCCAAGCAGGCTCATTCATCAAGCTCTACATGAGGGTAAATATTTCCGAGTTTAGGCTGTGAATAATTTGTGACACAGAACACTGCTGCAAACATATTTCATACCTCATCTTTCTGAATTTGGAGTCAAATATTTAGAGATGCACTCAGTCTGCAATCAGACTCCTCGTCTTAAGTATTTTTTGACAAACAAACAAACCATAGGGACTTCCTCCGGGGGGAGTGGATGTAAATGAAGCCTGACAGTGGGAGTGTGTGTGATCTGCCCGGAGACTGATGGCAGGTTCCGGGCCATTTGCCGCTGTGTTATTGCTAAGGAGCAAGTCTACCCCAGGGGCTGTGTGAGGAAGAAGCTGACGCTCAGTTGGTTGATAGCTTTATAAATCACAGACAAGATGAGGCCGATAAGAGAGTCCATATTGTGAATCAAACACGTACTCATCACTGTGTGCATGTGGACATACTCAACATGTGCACATGCACACATATACACTCATAAAAAGCAGTTTCCTAAATTATTTTATTCTTGGCAGGCTATAAAAGGGAAAGTAGTACTTGGGTCATCATAGATGGAGACAGTAAAGATTTTAAGTGGGTCAACACCTCCATTAGGCAGTGCGGCCCATGCTTCACACACACACACACACACACACACACACACACAAACAGAGAAACACACTAAAACACATGATTTGAGAACTAAGCAAAATGCTTACTCTGAAATTACTTTCAATATTAACAAGCACATACAACTCTCACCAATCATAGGTATTTATTCATTAGCAAATTATTATCAATTACTTTGTGTAAGTAGATGCCCCTTTTTTAAATTTAAAGAAAAAATTGTACAGACAACCCCACACACATACAGATATGCACATAAATGTGCAGACAGACATCCTGCGTCCCCTACTCCTACACAAATGGGGTCAATCCTGCACACACTCAACCACCGATGAAAGAGGATCCCCCGAAATTACCACTTTGGTGGAGCGACCAGTGACTTCATGTCTATAGCAGCTAGACTGATTTACTCACATCCGAACCCCTCTGGCCTCTCACCGCAGCCCAGAAAACCCATCTCCTACACTCTCACAGCACGTTCCTCTATCAGTTGAACAATTACACCTTCCCACATGCCGTGCATGCTCTACAAACACTCGCACATTTACTCAGCACCAGAGCTGTTAGGAGAGTACTCTGTGTTATCAGTGACAGATAACGGAGGCCAGCAGAGATTCAACCAAAACGATTCCATAAACACAGCCGAACAGTATGCATGTTCTTTTTCTTCACTGAGCAGCTGAGATAAAGGATGGATGGATTTCTTGGACAACAATCTGACAAACCCACAGCAGCATTTGGAGACAGTGGATCGAGTGGAGGGATCTTCAAAACAGGCAAATAAACAAGCCTTAAACTGTGATCAGAACTTCAGAATTATAATTGAGGCAAAATCAAGCATATCCAATCATTAAAATTAGAACTCAAAAATCACACTGAGATGCCGGGCGTAGCAGTCTTCCTAATCTGGATCTGGATCCATGTGCCAGTTGTTTTGGTTGGTATGAAAAGCTTCAGGGCATGGTGCTGATTGATCAATTCCTGGTGCTTTGAGGCGTCTGGATAGCGTGTGGGTGCGTTTGAGTGTGTCTCCCAGCTTGTGGTTAATGAATTACAGCCTTGACAGGCCCAGATTAGGACAGGGATGGGGAACAGATAAAAAGGAAGACGATGGTCTTCTCCCTCATCCGCACAGAGTTGAATCAGAAGATACAATGCCAATGTTGTTTTGGGGGAGTGTCATGTTTACTTGAATAATGTGACTTCTACATGGAAAATAAGTTCAGAGGCTTTGAATATCTTGTTTGACTCTCCTAGCTCCCTCTAACTTAAAGAAACTGCTTCAATATTCAAAGCCTGTCTCATTTAAAAAAAAACATTTATGTCTAAAAAGACATAATAATTATTGTTCTAATAATTCTTCCCTGAGTATAGTCCATTTTAGAGCTAGTAACTCTGAAACACAGAGCTAAAACATCATGGACAGGACTTAAGTCAAGCTGATCAGTGAGCATACATCACCCCCTGGTGGTAAGAAAATGAAGCCCTCACTAAATGTGTGTTGGGGACTCACTACAGGTGTAGATGACACTGAGGTATTTCCTGGTGCCAGAGTAACACGGATCTCCAAAGTCTCTGGTAGAGGCTCGAACCAGGCAGCTTTTCTTTCCCTGGCAGCGGGTGGTCAGAACCTGCAGAGCCACAGACGACTGGCAGTCTAACAGACACACAGAAAGGGGAAAAGCATTTAATTATTAATGGACATGCAGACTGATGCAAAATAATGTTTTGCCTAATTATTATATTACGTAAAATAGAGAGGTTAAGGCTTTTATACCTTTTCTGGTTCACAAAATAATTGATTTTTAACTAACTCATTTCTTAAGAAAGGAGACTGTGTAATTTGATACTTATTAAAGGAGAAAATGTAGTAGTTATGGTCATTCAACAAAAAATGTTTTGGCAAATAATATGGATCATTTGGGTCATTTCTGAAGCCAAAATGCCACAAAATGCACTGGTTTCAGCTTCTCAAATGTGGTCATTTGTCTTCTGTAATAGTAAAATGTTCATCAGACTAAACAATATGGAATTACAGGCAAATAAATGTACCAAACATGGACAATAAAGTTTCCAGTTGGTTTACACAAATCTGAATTTGACTTTTTCTGTTCGAGATTATGGCAGGTGTTTAAACTTTACCAAACTATGTAAGTGCTATATAACTTCCTTGTTCCATTATGTCTGTTTTCCCAACAATTGGTAACAACTTACATAGTTCTACCCCAACAGTATTACTAAATTGCAAGACCTGTAAAAAACAACAACAGTGTTTTGTATATTTTTCGGTGTAAAATATTTATTTTAGTTTATTAGTTTATTTGACAAGGACAGTGGAAAGAAAGCCACAGTCAGTGACGGCTCATTATCCTGGTCAGATTTTTAAAAGACAAGACAAGACAGAAGCTTTGGATTCTGTCATGAACCTTGCTTGTTTCATATGACTTTAGTTTATTTATCAACAAGGAGATAACTTTCTAATAACTTATCTGCTGTTCTCACCTATAGAAAACCTCTCATCAAATCATAATTCATTACCAGAACCACAGTCTACATAACTTTATATCCTTATTTAAGATATATTGAATGTTCATATTGTATATCAGTCTCTTACTACCTTAAGTGTTTGATGGACATGTAGCACTTCAGGCACAAAAGGACAACATGAGTCTCTGTCAGCTACAACCGACATAGACACACACACACACACACACACACCTTCCTATAAAGGCTTTCTCAGCTCCCATGGTGAGGCCTCTGTCTACATCAGACCAACATAAAGAAACCTTACTTGGGCTTCACAATATCTAAAGGATACCTGATCCAATGTGTGTGTGTGTGTGTGTGTGTGTGTGTGTGTGTGTATGGAGACCAGACACAAGGTAAAAGATGTGGCTCTCATAGATCATCGCTAAGCACCAGCCAGCTCCTCCAGACCCTCTCTTCTGCAGCTCTCATCCTCTGGGGAGCCTGGCCAGACAGATGAGGCTCTTCTCTTTCCTTTTTCTGCTCTCACTTCCTTCCTCTCACATTAATAATGGGACTACAGAAAATGATCTGCCCATATTTTAACAAACACAATTTCAGAGTAGGGCTACAACAAAAGCATTTTCATTATTGATTCATCTGCTGATAATTTTCTTGATAAATTGATTAATTGTTAGGTCTTAAAATTCTCAGAAAAAATTCTCAGAAAAAATTCTCGGTGAAAAAGTTCCAAGACTGACATCCTAAAATTATTGTTTTTAGTTTCAGCAAACAAAGAAAGGCAGCAAAGCTTAACATTTCAAAAAAGCTGTAAACAGCAATTTTAAAGCAACAGTTATCTGGGGATCGATTAATCAATTGACTTTCAGCTCTGTTTTAAAGACAGCACAAGACAGGCAAGCAGCGTTAGGCGGGCCATTGCATGTGTAGCGTGTCGGGGTGTGACACGGACGTGCTGTAAATTCTGCAGCTCTGCCGGCATGGCTCTGAATTGTCACACGCTTCGAACGCTGCATGAAGGACTTAAACGTCACTTCCTGTGTCCCCTATGTTGCGGTAGAGAGATCCCAGTAACTAGACGTTATGTCTCAGTGCAAGTGTGAAACACATTGTGAAAACTGACTTAAATTGCACGATAAACGTCAGACAGAGTTTACTTCCTGTTGCCAGTAGGTGGCGCTAAGACTATAACTGAATATTGGCATGTTACTGTGTTCGGGGCGGAACTATTGTCAAGCATGTAATGTTTAGTGCAGATGTGAGCACCAAGTTACAAACTAAAGTTACAACTTCCTTTTCATGGTGAATCATTGATTTTGGATGCCACGCCGAGGGCATGCCGTTCTATAAAAACTCACGGTTTGTACAACTTGGCTTTAGATTAGACAAGTTGGTCGGACTAATTCTCTAGGAGGAGTTCGTTAAAGTATGGAGTGTGTTAAAAATCCAAAAATTACCATAAATTCAAAATGGCTTACTTCCTGTTGGGTTTAGGGCGCCAAGAGAATTTTTGGTACCTCTGGACACATCATGCATGTGTCACAGAAGTTTCGTATATGTAAGTGCTGCTGGGGCTGCTTCGTTGAAGGTCACTTCCTGTTGCCAGTAGGTGGCACCATTATGTCTATGGGTGGCACTATGATTATGGGTGAATGTTCTTATTAAAAGTGTAAAATTTGGTACAGATCTGAGCATGTAGAGTCAAATTACAACAACTTCCTGTGACATGGCAAATCGTCGTTTTTCCACACCACGCCACGCTCATGCACGAAAACTTACCATTTGTACCATTTGTAACTTTAATCTGCAGTGGGTTTAGACTACACATCTAAAATTTGAAGTCGATTTCTCCAGGATGAGTTTGTTAAAGTACAAAGTGTGTAAATCGCCAAAAATGACCATTAAATCCAAAACTTCCTGTTGGGTGTGGGGCATTGGAGGCTTGGAGGTAGGGGCTTTTTGTACGTCTGGATGGAATACATGTACCACAGAAATTTCACACATGTAGGTGAAACTTTGACTGGGGGCTGCTCTGTAGGGGCGGGAGCGATCCATTTTGCCACACCCATGTGAGAGACCCATAAAATATGAAATTTTTCACCCCGCCTGAATTATGTGCAAAGTTTTCTGAGTTTTGAACATGTTTAGGCCTCCCAAAATTAGATTACTTTGCAGAAAAACATATCCCTTCAGTTCCAATAGGGGCCCTGCATGTTTCATGCTCGGGCCCTAAATAATTATCTAGAAAAAAATATGCTTTATTTAAAAGATGCATTTTCATCTTATTTATTTACTCAACATTTTTACCTCTTTGGCACAAGGTTCTGGAAAATATGCAGCAGTTTTAACATTACAAATTCTGTTTACCAAACATGAACAGTGGAACTGCTCTCGGATTCCAATAGAATCAAGATTGTTATGATCCACCCCATGAACTTCAGTGACACCAACAAACAGAGGTGTGAGGAGCACTAATGACCTCCTGCTGAGTCTTGTGGGAATGTGGACGGACCGGGGTTCAACAGGGATGCCTCCCAGGCCCCCACAGTCCATCTAACCCTTAAAAACAACACAAGGAGATGAGCCTTTGAAAGGGGACACTGGGCTCCTGCACTGTCTGCCCTGGTGGCCCTCAAAGAGGAAGAGAGGGAAATCAGGCAGGCAGAGGGTGCTTAAGGATTGGCTCGCACGTCAACAGGCCACAACAAATGATGGCACAGGTCAAAGGGCAAATGTCCCATTCAGGTGTGACAGAGGGCGATCCAGCGGTCATGCTCAGTGTTGACATTGGGAATTCATTGAATCGTCCATAGGTGTGCATTCCTGCCTTATTGGATTACAGCAGTCATAATCAAGGGCCAGACTTTTTTTCCTGGTAATAATTGTGTTCGTAGTGAAACCAGATCAAAGACTATCTACAAAAAGCTTCTTAAGAATGTGAACCTGAATCAATGTC
>JAPMOB010226284.1:0-11382 GCA_029875015.1 Lepomis gibbosus
TGTGTGTGTGTGTGTGTGTGTGTGTGTGTGTGTGTGTGTGTGTGTGTGTGTGTGTGTGTGTGTGTGTGTGTGTGTTCACGCTTGTTTGTCTAGTCTCTCTTCACTGTGTGTGTCCAGCCACTCTATCATCTTATTAGGACTTCTTCTCCCAAAGGGACCACTTGCTTGTGTGTGTTGGAGATCACAGTCTGTTGCTGAGCCGAGTGGGACCAGTGAGGCCACAAGCTGGCGTCAAATATTTGTTTCATCCCAAACTGAGATATCCACCATCTGAAAGGGTAAAAGGTAGCTGCTCTGCTGTGTTGATCCTCAGGGGAGAAATTTCTTTTTACACTTCTCCGGCACCGTAGGGAGGTCAGAGGTCAACGTAACAGAGTAGAATTGCTGGAGCTAACAAAGCCTCTAAGTCTTTCAGCAGGGCAGATGGTTCCTGTCACAGAGTCTTGATGGTGCCATTAAATTAAACAGGCCCTGTGGACCAAGGAGAGGTTCAATATTTTGGGAAATATGCTTATTTACTTACTCGTCAAGAATTATATGAGAAGATTAATTCCACTCTCATCCCTGTATGCTAAATATTAAAGGTTCAGTATGTAATTCCTGGCCACATACTCCAAACAAATAGGGCTCATCATTTCACCTCCTCCCTTTCTGTCTCAGCCAACAGCTAAGTTTACAAGAATTTGCCGAATTTTAAGATGCGTGGCAAACTAAGCAAAACAGTTAGGCTATACACAGACAGCATTCGTACTGGCTTGTTTGTAACAATTTGCTATTGGCCGAGCTAGCGCACTGTGCTTGTGTAAAACTCAGAGGTGGTGGATGAGAGACTGCAGACACAGCAGATTAAAATATCACTTTGTACATGTTTATGTTTGTTGAGCAGGTATACTGACTGTCTTCTTAATCATAAAAGTTTTCATTGCATTCACAGTCTTCACTGCATTCAGCTTACTAATACTGCGTTCCTATATAATTTTTAAGTCGTGGCAAGACAAGAAGAGCTAGCAGAGGAACAAGAGGTTGAGGGGCGCCAGGGATAGCTGCCAGCTAGTGCAGCATCATCAGAGCTCTACTTTTTTGTCAACTCATGTTGGATTGAGAGCAAACTAGGCTACCGTGACTCACTATCGCCTCTCGAGGCACAAGTGATATTATAAGACAGGACAGGTTAGCTGGTTAGCACTCTCATTTCAGTAGATATCTCTGCAACACAATATTACACTGGGTGTGTAGAGTAGCGTTGAGTAGAGTTCAACGGGTAGGGGGAAGAATCTGTTTTTTAGTCTGGTAGTGCGAGCTCTGAGGCTCCTGTAGTGCCTCCCAGAGGGCAGTGAGGAGAACAGATAAGGATTGTGGTGGGTGAGATCTCAGTGGATGTTGAGAGTTCTGTGCAGGCAGTGTTTGAGTTAAATGTCATTTATGGCCGGGAGCTGGATAGAGCTCCCGGCCATAAATGTACATTGGAAACGGGGGACACAGCTAGCCTGGCTTTGTCCGTAGGTAACAAAATCCAGCTTCCAGCAATTCTTTTTTTTTATCCACACAAAAACCAACAAGCTGGGATTGTCTAACACATATTTCCTCTTCCTTGTTCTCTAAAGTGTCAGACACATCTTGCTGACTTTTATAAAAATTCCATTAAAATCAGAAACTGAACCAAAACTAAACCACACTCAGTGAAAAAATTATGATTAAATTTTCCAGTGTGACCATGCATTTTTGGGGGATAAACTGTGACCAGTTGAAGCACGTTAAATCATAAAAGAAATTTGATAGTCATAAATGGCAAATCAAGAGTACCCTTTGCCCCACAGTTGGGCTTCATTTTGGAAACTTTGTTGCAACACCAATTCTTGTTGTCAGCCATACGTTTGTAGCATCAGGGGTCTTGTTCCTCTCATGGTGGGTAGCTTATTTTGGAATGAAAGTCTTTTTAACGCCCCGTGTAATTTTTGCTGTGAAGTCATGCTGAGTTTGAAATGAATTTCTGCTGCTCCTTTGCTTGTGTCTCCAGATGGCCCAGTGATCTGGCGGATGCTGACCTACCCCCCAACTCGGCGAGCCCTCCTGGTGGGCTGCGGTCTTCAGATGTTCCAGCAGCTTTCAGGAATCAACACGGTCATGTGAGTGAAACCATCAGCCGTAATTTTACCTCAGGAGACCAGGAGAGTTCCAAATTATTCTCCCTGTGGGGCCAAGATGACAGACTTACTGTATATTAAAAAAAAAAGTTTGCAATGGTCAGCATAAAATAGTGCATAATGGGCCAAGCATGGTCTCTGTTTGCATTTATTATGTATGCAGCAGTTAAGGATTCAAAGACTCATGATTGGATACCATTTTAGATGAAGTCCAGAGTTACAATAGCATTTAGATTTAGCAGTTTTTGCATAAATGTACTCTCATGCATCTATAAATGTTTTTCTGCTTCATCTCCAACAAACTTAATCCACGCTCATCTTAATAACCCTAGCTGATTTTATCCCTATCTCTGCACCATGACTGCACCTTGGGAAACAAAAATTATATACAGCAGGAGGTTGATGTTTAAGTTTAAGTTCAAATAATGTGGCTTAACAGTCTGAAGACCCAGTAATGGGTATACATATAAACATGGCAATGAAACTGCATTATTGCAAGGCGGTCGCTTAGTTTCGCACTTTCATCTTGACAGGACTACTGGATGGTTTAAGAAACAACAAATTACCCCCCCCCACACACAATAATTGGCATAGATAATGCTGCATTATCAGAGCTTTTCATCTCGAAATTTAAATACCAATGTTCACCATCCTGTCTTTGAGAGAAAACCTTTGGAGTTTGTTTCTTAGTTTTTCTCTTTATTGCTGTAACTGTTTCAGAAGTGCCTTTTGCGTCCGCTGGAGTGACAGAAATGATCATGCTCGATGGCCCAGTCAGTTAACACTGCGTGTTAGTCATATGAAATCAATACTTTTGTCCCTCTGGTGTCTATCGTAAGCTCTAAAATGAACGACTGAGACTCTGAACGCATAGTGTACTATAAAATGTTTAAATATATATAAATACATTTTTCTTGACCAATAATTTATCATGTGGAATTACAAAATATGTACTTGTGCCAAGTAAGGCTATGTGACTTTGTCAGTTATTGTTACAATGGATCAAACTTTAGAGTCTGTCCTGTTACTACATCACAGTTGAAAAGATCTAATGTGCTTTTTTTTATCTCTTTGGCCCTAAGGGTTAATCAGAACAACTATGATACATGACACCAAATCTGTGTGTCGCCAGCCATCCCTTTCAACACACGAGAGATCCAGACAGCTGTATATGGTTTAGTAGCACAGTTTTTAAATTTAAAAAAAATGTCTTCCATATTTCATAACACAGCATACACCGGGGACCAGTAGCCTCAATGCTTAACTGCCCACTTGCCTGTGAAGGGATGGACAACCTTTTCCTCTTTTATTCTTTTTATGTCTCCATCTGAGGAGATTGTGTCATCTGTCTCTGTCTCACCTCCCCTTTGAGATGAACTATAATACAGGCTCTGTAAACAATCTGTGGATATGTGCTGTTCCTTAGCAACCGTCGGAGGTGGGAGCAATAGGATAAGTGCACACTAATATGGCTTTGTTTGTATGTGTGCATGTGTCCACATGCATACGTGATGTTATGAGCAAAATGTGACACTATAGGCTTTGGTATGTCCGATTCATGTATACCTGTGTGATATGAATGTGTGTCTGTGACTAAAGGTATGGCAATTTGCAAATTGGTGCCTGTATGTTGACATTTAAATGGACAGAAAGATGAGGAGCAAGGGCGATAACAACGAGAAATTCAGCTGTGGTTAACAGAGGTGACACACTGGATCTGTCATACATCTCTTTAAATACCCGTTTCTGTCTGTCTCACTGTATGTCTGTTGTATTGACTGCCTGCCTCTCTCAGTGTATATTCATCTTCATCTCCTGTTGCTAACAGTCTGAACAGTAGACAGAGTGGACAAACTAAATCTGTCACAGCTCTGTCCCTATCCGCCTTTCTGTCTCTCTGACGAGATCTGCCTGCTAGTTTTTCTGTGTCAGCATTGACCCATTTACACCGAGCATTAATACATATCTGATCAAGATGGTGTCTAGATTGTGTTATGTTTACACCCGACATTAAAATGTGTCTCCTGTCTAAAAATTAAAATCTGATTGCCCTTTCATTTGCAAAAACACTGTGACTGTGATGCAAAAATGTCATTTCTACAAATTTTTAAACAAAATATCATCGCATTCATTGTTGTAATGTCGAGTGCCAGAATCTGGATCAGAATGCAGGCAGCAGAGGCTGGGCAGGCTTTACTTCTAGCTAAGCTGATAGTCAGTACAGGCTCGAAGTAGCAGACAGACTGTCCATAAAAGCCAAGACAAGAGCACCAGCCCTGTCATTCCTATCTTCCCAGGGTGCTGTATTCCCCAGTTTTAGAGATAGGGTTTGGACACTGGGAACATAGGTATGGTCCCAGGACAATGAGGTCCAGCAGTGGAGGCAGGCAGCAGGTCAGAGCTTATAAAAGGAGTTTTTAATACAAATACTTATTATTAGCAGGTTTGCAGTCACTGGAAAAATACGAAGTATGCACACTAAAAAACACTTGAGTAGTTGATACACACCATTGTCCCTTAATATATTGCTTAAAGGAAATGGAGAAGCTGCAACTACAAAATAATTCAAATACATTTGCAGGTGGTGGCAAATGAGCGTGGAGAATATACAATAAGTACAATGTCTCTGCATGGCAACTAAGTGCCGCTCTTTCATCCACAACATAGCTTATTACAAGTTGGCTGTTCACTTTCTCTGGTGAGTACATTTAGTTTTAAGACTGTTGTTCGCTAGACAAAGTTATCAATCCTGTTAAAATGACAGTTAAGCTGAGTTACAGTTGCAACTAGCTAAGCAAACTAGGTAGCTCCGCACACGGCCGTTAGCTCTGCTGTATCGTCACTTCCGGGCAATTCCTGGTTGCAAAAACTCGACATGGCGGCACCCTATCAGCCATATTCGAGGCTTCAAAACAGCAGTCCACAAACCAACGGGGGACGGTACGATGACTATGTCCATTTCTTATATACAGTCTATGGCTGGAGCCCTCTAATAACAACAACACTCTGGTTCACCTAACGTTACTGCTGCTGGTGTTAGAATGACATTTTGCACATAAAAAAAGTACTGTACTGTAACTGCTGCAACTAGCAACTTTAACCATAAATTGTGATTTACCATTAAAATATGAGAATGTCAAAATTACTAAATATGAACCCATTTAATGTTACTCAACTGTTTTCTCTGACTTAGTGGTAGGCTAATACATATTACTTTTTCCTGTGACTTAATACACAATATTCCCTCTGTCACATAGACAGCTGATTTATGATTCAAAGAATGACCTGAGTAGTGTCCAAAACTGTTTTTGGATTGTGGAGTTTCACACACACACTGTATATTTCATTGCATAGCAAGTGGTGAAGAGAAGAGCAGCCGTTGAGAGTGCCTGGTCAACAGGTGAGGGATACTTTCTACATTGCGATTTCTTTTACCGGTGCCGGGGTGTTTGTATTATGTGTTTGAGCCATTCTGGACAGCCTTCTGTTTTTTTCCCAATCTTTTATGTCATTCATCCTGTGTGCTTCTTACGTCTGTATACTTTACCCGTCTGTCTATTTACCACCTGTGTTTTTGTTCCCATGTGAAGCTGCCAGGCTAGCCCTGTTAGTTGGTGAGATATAAAGGAGGTCAGGGGAGCCAGTAAATCAGCCTGGCTTAGAGACAAGCTCCACTCTCCCTGTCCCCAGCTGCTTTCGCTGATTAAACCACTGGGCTGGCACAGAGAAAGAAGGAAAAGGGCAGTGAGAGATGTTGGTGTGCAGCAAATGCAAACCAAACTACAAAAACATTAATTTATTGTCTCTCAGTCCGCTCTCTCAAGTTGGGAGCTCGACAGCAGCGGATTGATGAGTTCACAGATTTTTTTTTCTCTCTTCATGAAATATGTTCACAGAAAGGGTACATTTAAGTTCATATTAGCACATTGTCTAACTTGGAATCCATCCTTCTGTAAGCCTAGAAGTAAAATCTCCTACAAGGAAACGAAGTTTAGGAGGGAAATAAGGACGGTGGATCAACTGAAGTTTAATCAAACACACAGCTCAACCAATAAAACAACCCATTTGATAAAGTTAGCTAATGAATTTCCCACATATCTGCCCTTTCAGATCTGCCTCTGAGAAATGCTTGTATATCTAAATCTGTCAAATAGACTCACTGGTAATTCAGAGGACTCCTGATATGTCACTGTGATCTCACAGGAATTTGTTCCAACATTATTTAATTAAAACAGCAGTGAACACAGCCAGACTCAGCTCAATGTGTACAATGTGTACTCTATGTGTTCTTTGTACAGTACTGAGCCATGGACAGTGTTCCAAGATGATCTACTCTATTGTTATTGAAGCATAATATAAAATGTACAACAAGTATAGCGTAATTGATTGAAATGTTTTTTTGTAACAAAATCATCAAAAGAATTTGGCCTGATTAAAACGTTCAGCACATTTTTTGTTCTTGATTCTTCCCCGTTCGTTGGTCTGACATGTTTTTAATTGGGTGGCTCAGGTGCACAGACAGAGAGAGGGGCGAAGAGAGGATGGCGATCAGAAAGAGAAAATTGTGACAGAGAGGCTGTAAAGCATAGCAGGGGTGCGATGGAGCCAGGCCTCTGAGTGATGTGACTCCAGTGGTCACTCATCATATAGAATCCTACAGAGATCCTTTCATTCGTTTCACTCACAATCAACACGACTAACACACAGCTCATGAGAACCACAGTGTTCTGCCAAATAACAAATGTCAACAGCTGAAGCTGATCAACTACTAATACCAAGTATTAACAGCAAACTCACTCACTCAAAGACCCTGGTTGGATGATCAGTGCTTGTACAGCTGCATACTTGCTTGCTAATTACGCTTGGTGCCAGTCCACATCGCATACTTGGATGCAAATGAGTTTCCTCATTGGTGGCAGAGTGCTGTCAAATCACATGCATTTATGCAGACAAGTTCAGATGAACTTCATCCAAACCCTTGGTTCAGCAGTGATATTCTGAACCCATCAACATTTAGCACTCATGTGGGACTGGGTGATTATTTCATCCTAACTAACATTATGTTTATTTACGACAAATAATTAGCAGACGTGGGTAGAATTACTTACTTTATGTATTATGTATACTAAGGACATGCAGCCACAGACAAACCCAAATGCATATAAGAAGTTTTTCCATCCAGTCAATAATGTTATGCACAAAGCAACTCCTGCAGCCAGTCAAAACATTCTTGATGAAATAGTGTGATGCTTTTATCAGACTAAAGAAAGGTGTTGTTTATGCAGAGCAGTAGAATACAAATGACAATACCCAACAATTATTTTTATACAATAAATTAAGACTACATTAGAGCAGATGTAATGATTGGTACATTTTATGTAAAGTTGCAGAAAAGAGCAGAATATATTTATTATTACTGTTAGTAGTAAGTAGTAATAGTAAATACTAAGATGGTGCAGATTGTATGACCAGATGATTTTCTTCTGGTCAGCCAGCAGTGGTTGACTTCATTTAATTTCTTAGCATGCTAAAATTTGCTAATTAGCGGTGAATGTGTGGACCAAATTTCATGGCATTCATTTGAGAATATCTATTGAGCCCCTAGCAAGGCTAAAAAAAGGTCACTAGCTGACCACCTACCTAGCCTGTTATGTTAATGGTCAGATTGGTAAAGGGGCTTTTTTTTATGCAGCACATCAAATGATTTTTTGTGACCAAAGGAATGGTCTGTACTGAAAACTGTGGAATAATATGCCGCATGACAGGTATAGTACATGCACATGGTCACACTTCTAACTGTATTTTTTGCAGCATGTTGATTTGAACTCATATGTCATAAACACTCTCTCGGGACCATAGCTCTGGATTCCCTGGTTGTTATATCATGCAAACACACACACACTAACACGCTCACAAACTCATACATACTTGTCAGAGAAGCCTGTGTGATGAGAGATGTGTTTGTCAATAATACATCTCTCAGCAACCAAAGAAGTTTCAGGTGATGTGTCTGGTCTACTTGTCTTTCTGCCTCCATGATTTTGTGTCCCTGAATGGCTCCTTGCTGGACTGTCTGCCTACGGATGAAGGAATGGAGTATATAGACTAAAAATGTGATACAGCAGTGGGTCAAATTAGATATCATTCCTCACCATTAGTCACTGGACTATTTTGATTCAATTAACCACATAATCTAGCATGTAAAGGTCAGCATGAGCTGGTGGGGACTTCTGTGTGTATGTGTTTGGGGCGGGTCAGCGCATTGCATTGACAAAGCGATGGGAAAGAAGATGGGAGAGAGATACATTGAGCAAGAGATAGATAGGGTAGGAAGGAAAAGAGGGCGGATGGAAAGATGACATTGATGGTGACAAGGTGGCGGAATGTGTGGAGGGCTATCAAGGTGGATAATAAGCAGAGGGAGGGGAAATAGATTTAGAAAAAGGGACAAGAAATATTGAGTACAGGAGCTGTGGAAGAAAAGCATCTTTCTTTCTTCTTTCATCGTTTCTTTGGAACTAGGGCTGTCGCGGTGAAGTAATTTCCACTGCGGCAGTATGTTGGGGGTTTTATCACATTTTATATCAATGAAGCAATGTGGTGCCATATAGCAGAGAAAGAGTGTCTGTGTCTGTCACCTCACTGCACAGCGAGCCGCTAACAGCAGCTTTATGGTCTGAGCAAGCTAGCTGATGCATGCTGGTCAAAAACATTGCCAAGCAAACTCCTTTTGTAGTTTCACCATGTCTTTTTCACACGTAACTATATCATTAGCTTAAGGGCATGTCTATCATGTCAATTTACATACCACAACAACGCACGCGCACACATGCGCACTGTTGTGGAGCAGAATGGCTGTCCACAACTAACCACTGCGCTGTAACGTTATAACTAAATTTCCACAGAAAGCAGCATGAAAAACAGCTGCAGGCATCTGACACACTACGCTACTTAGTTAGTCACCTTCAAATGAGGTGTACTGTCCACAGTTTCTCTGGACTGTCCCTCAGGATCACAACGTTAGTTCAACAACACCAAGCTAGATAACCTTTAAAATAAACAGTAAAACAACACAAAACACAGCAACACTTACAGCTTCAGAGTTTTCACGTCACGTACAGCCCATGGCGATCCATCATCGAACCGTTACAGTTTTGGAACTTTTGAAGCACTCATTTATTAATTTAACAAGCCCTGAAGTGTACAGTACGGTTGTTACCATCCTCCGCGGTAGGCTTAACCAATACCGCGGTATTTCAATTTTGCAGTTATCTCGACAGCCCTATTTGAAACATGTTGTAACAAGCAGTTTAAAAAAGTTTTGTGCAGAATTAATATATAGACAATATATGTATATATACTGTATATATATTATGCATACACTCACACTGCAAACAATCCCCAAGTTTTCAGTAGTCCTTCCAAGAAACCAGGAATAAGGTGAAAAGTCCAGGTGTGACAAAAACATTTGTGGATTGTTGACACATTCGCCATGTTTCCCTCGCCAGGCGCTAGAGGAAGTGGTCAGGGTGTGTTATTGTTCCAAAACAAAATACCAAATAACATGACGTTGCAAAAGAAATCAACAATTGAATGAAGGTCGAAATTGAAAAAGAATTACAATTCCTGCATAGAAATTGCATACAAAACCCTGAAAAGTTGTCGTTTTTTTAATGTAGGATATAGACCAGAGCCAGCCACTAGTGGGTAAATTCTTTGGTTAGTTAGCTTTATAGTAAGCTACCCTTGTTTGCTAACGTTATTTCAGGATACTGACTTGCGTCTTGTTTTCTAAGGTACAGTAACTAATCGTTTCCTTTGCCTGTGTTTAGTTTACTTAGACCTCTGCATTGTCCTGTGCAAGTTTTTCAAATTGTCACTCTGTTTGAAGTAGCTTTTCTGCAAACCTGTCGTAAGCTAATGTCTGGACGCTAGTTGACTAACCTTGTGTGCTACCCTGGAAAAGGATTAATGCCTGGGACCACAGGCTATATGCCTGGAACATGTGGTATATTATTAATTTGGTTCTATTTTTTCATAAAGGACCAACAAGAGAATGAAAAAGAATCTGCAGATGCCTCGAGAAAAGAAACACTGTGATAATATATATTACAATTTTATATGGTATACTATGATATGACTGTGTGTTGTTGTCAGTGAGCAGTTAGATGTTTTGTTCCACTTGGGACCAGTTGGCCCTCACAGATGGTCCCACAGACAAATGTCATGTTGGAAATGTCACTAGACGCCAGTTTTTACATGGTCACTGCTGGCAAGCCTGCAAGGAGCTGGCAGGGATGGCTCTGGTATGTGTGTGTGTGTGTGTGTGTGTGTGTGTGTGTGTGTGTGTGTGTGTGTGTGTGTGTGTGTGTGTGTATGTACATGTTAAATGAAATTCCCAAATCTACAGAGTTGTTTTTTGTCCCTGTGCGTATTTGTATGTTTTCAAGCATTCATAAGCAGCTTAATCACGCCAACCTCCTTCACTCGTGAAGTATTCTTCGAGAAGTATTCTTATTTCCCCTCTAATCAAATGCACACAGAAACACATTTGCTTAATGCACACCAAGACGTCATTTGTGAAGCATGTTTCATCTATAGATGGAATGCCATTTGCAATGTTGTTTATAATACACATGTTTAATAAATGTAGATATTACATAAAGTCTTGTATAATGCAGAAAAAAGTGACAGCAAAATTTAGACCAGACTGAAAGCTCATTTTGAGTTTGTTTATATTCACCCACACAGGTGTAGACCTTATCTCAGGACGGTGGGTGTTTACAGGCCCTCTTGGTTCTTGCAAGTTTTAGGGCCGGGCAAGTCACAACTGTATCATTTGTTAAGAACATGGAGTTATTCTCACACAATTTCCAGTATTCAGCCTGAGAAGAGGAAGAAGAAATATAATTATATTAATTCTCACATGCCAAAATCTCTAACTTGACAGGATGGGTTTTGAATTACCTAAACAAACAAAAATATAAAATTGCACTTAAATATGTAGTTCAGTTATGATTTGGACCAAAAAACAAAACAAAAAATGGTCTCTCACCACCATGCTTTAAAGGTCAGGTGGATGTACTTGTATTACCTTGAGTCAAAGAATTATAATAATTATTTAATAAATAATTATTTAATAAATAATGTAATTAATAAACCAGAACATATCCAACAACAGTGTATGCTAAAGCATAGTAGCTGCACAGGAGTCTATCTATCTATCTATCTATCTATC
>JAPMOB010226285.1:0-26665 GCA_029875015.1 Lepomis gibbosus
TGGAGAGGGAGGGAAACATAGAGCCAATTACTATGGGGGATGATTAGATGGCCAGATGGTGAAAGCCAGGTTGGGAATTTGATTGTTAAAAGCAAGCAAGCTCTCCACTACTTCAAGAGATGGTGTTGTCACTAAACGGGTCTTTGTGCTACACTGTACGTTCTCACTGATTCGTTTTTCTTAAACACATACTGACATTGAGTGACATTTGAAAAAAATCCCTTTGACTCTGTATCAGATCTCTCAGACATGAGTTATTGCTGTTGTCCTTGCTTTTGTTCATGATTGTGGCAAATGAGGAGCTACTCAGACACTCTTGAAAGGGGAATTAAAGTACCTATGTCATAGACAGAGAGAGTCTTTTCACTGTGTTTTGAAATGTAAAAAGCGTAGGCCACTGTAGCTAGGTTGTCTGTGAATGATTTATGCATACTTAATGTAATAAGAGACTGTTACGTTTTTGGTTCATAATGTATTTATTCTACTTTATCATCTATTTTATCCACTTTTTAAAAAACTAAACAACTTATGCTAATCATGTCTTTGTTTTTCTATTTAAAAGCTGGACAAGGAGCTGGAAGAAGTGACCATGCAGCTGCAGGACACTCCAGAGAAAACTCCCTACATCAAACAGAACCATTATCCAGACGCCAACAACATCCTCAGCATACGCAACTTCACAGATGGCAAAGGTGACAATCTGGCTTTCATCATACTATCTATCACAGTCCTGTTAGACCAACTATGTGACCCCACCTAGTTGACGAATTCAATACCTGTTCCATCTCATGATGATCAGCTCACTGACTGACGAAACAAGTGGAAGAGGCTATTTATACTCTTCTATTTATTTCATGTGCAACGGATGACAAAATGTGAAAAGATATGTCCAAAAAATAAATGTTTTGGTCATGGATCAATCGATATTTTGCGATGACTCTACTTTATTTTTCAGTTTGTCAGCAATTTTTCTATTAGACGAGATTGTTTGGCTATACGCATCTGACGCTATGTTTTGAAAAGCCTGGATTCAAGAGCACAAATATTTTGACAAAAGCTTAAATTACCTGGAAAAAGTTGCAAATACAACCTTACTCACACTGATCAATCTGGAAAAACAGTTGATGTTTGGTGGGTGTGAAGTGACAAACATATAACTTACTCTAAAAAAGTATTGACATTTTCCAATACAGTACCGATGTAAAATCCAACATGGGGCATCATTTCCCCCTCTCTCACTGACCGGAGTGGCTCAGGTGTATTGTGCTGCTACCAGTGGCTGAAAACTAGATTGCAGCAGTCTCTACAGACCAAAGCTGTGTTGAAATCGCATACTAACGTACTACTTACTACATACTAATCAGTATTTATTGGATACTTCCTGGGGTTCTATATAAAGTAATGTGTGTCGCTGTATTTAGGTTCACTTCTGTGCATACGCTTCTAATGTTAAAATGGTAAATGTCAGTTTTATGACTATCAAAACTTCCAGAATTTGTTAGTTAGTAGAACATTTAAAACTAATTCTCACATATTATCTAATTATAATTCCTTGCTATGTGTATATTTTGTTTCCATATTTATTGACTTTAGTAAAGGGTTTTAATTCCGCTTTCAGAGCAGCACCTTGAAGGAATATCTTGACGTTTTTTTCCCTTGCTGGAGCTCCTGTCAGCTGCAGGTGAAAAAGGGACACAGCAGCGCTCTGTCTGACAGCAAGTCTGTGACGTCTCTTAGAATGAGTCATGAGATTAGCTACCTGCATACACCACTGCTGCTTAGCAAGTTTTACACATACTGTAGTCACACTTTTGTCATCTCTCCCACCTTTATTATTAAGCCCAAAGTGGGTCCACACTTGACTTTACACCCAACTATTTGGTGTTTGGGGTGTTGAACATGTATGAGAAAAGATTCCAGTAGGTAGTGGTGATGGTGGTGGTGCGGGTGGTTAGCTAAGGTGAACCATCACTGGGTAAGACAAACATATGGAAACACAAGGCATAAACTATCAGGGTGCTAAATCATAAAGATACCAGTCATATCCGTCTTTTCCGGTAGGAAGAGCCTGTTTCAGTTTACGCCCCGACTTCTGCCCGATACAGGCAGTTTGAAATGATGCAGCTGTATCTTAGACATTATGAGGCCGGGTTCTTCAAATTGAATCAGTGAATTGTAACACCCCAGCAGCATCGCTTTGCATTAGGCATCATTTTAACAGACGCAGGGTGATGGTGACTTACAGGCACATTCAGTACGTCTGATGCACGCAGCAGCACAAAGCTGCTCTCAGGGGTGTCTAATGGAGCTGTCTGAGTTTGAGAAGGTAAAAAGAGTAAAACAGCTGCGCCTGTTCTGCGGATTGGGAGCAGAGCGTGTTAGAATTGTTTGAGAAGTTCCTCATCTGTGAAAGTTCATAGTTACGCAATTAACTGATGGCAAGTGAATGCATTCACAAAGCAACGTGTCTAATGCTTCTTTGCGTTTCAATTTGTTCTGTGCTGCCTTCTGTTTCTCCTTCTTCTCTGTGCAGACACATGAATGCGCAACAGACACACCCTTCTGTTTTAGCCCAAATACTGTCTGGTTTTTAAGTGATAAGAGGTGGGGGTTGATATTATGTGATGGTAACCTGGCAAGGAAAGATTTGCAATAAAAAATATGTGTGTTGTTGCACAGTTGGTTGAGGGAGCCGCTCACTGTTGTCTTTTATGGAACACAGAGAGCAAGAAGTCAGTGCCAAGATTATTTAACTTTTTAGATAATTTGTAAATGAGCAATCATCTGTGAGATTCTTCTATATTTTTTCTTTAAAGAACCCCAACCAGAATATTAGTAGCTCGTGTAATTTAAGTCAACACATACTTACATTTTCATAGAGAGTAAAGTACTGGCACTAGCGCACAGCTGGTCTCTTTAGTGAACTAAAACTAAATCTTCAAATATTTGACTGAATATTTCTGTGCACTGTCTTGGTTACTGTAGGTTGTCAGTAGATAACAAAGACAAATAGAATATATAAATAATTTACAGATATATATATATTTTTAAACTCTTGTTGGTCGACCAACAAGAGTTTAAAAATATATATATAAAATAAAATATATATATATATCTGTAAGAATTATCCTTTTGATGAGTGAATATTGTTAAACAATCCAGCATATGCATGGGGCTTAGGGATCAGATACAACAAAGCAACAGAAATGGGCTGTCTTTTATATAAGTGTATTTCTGCTCCGGTCATCAAGTAATGTTTGTTCTGGGCTGCTCCTATATTGCTTTTGAGTTTATCCATCCCTCCATCCATCCATCCATCGTCAACCGCTTCTCCCATGTACAGGGTTGCGGGGGGGCTGGAGCCTATCCCAGCTGACATTGGGCGAAAGGCGGGGTACACCATGGACAGTTCGCCAGTGCTCTTGAGTTTATATTTGGACCAAACAGAAACATAACAGAAGTGTGAAAAGTTGCAAAAGTCCTGCTATGTGTAGCGATTAGCACCTGTGGCCGTTCTCATTTAACTATAGACTGACCTAGCTATTGTTCTTATTCAGAGATAAATCTTTTAGTTGCTAGGTGTTCACATTAATGATCTTACAAGGAGAGGAGAAAGAGAGTTCTGCACATTAGGTGCTGCTCATAAATGTCAATCTGACGCATTATGGAAATAAAATTACAGGTCATTAAGGCCTCCTTTAAAGATCACCAGCATATAAACTTTTCCCAGCCTCAATCTGCTTATGCTTGACAGTCATCATCATAATCGCCAGCTCCTTACTGTAGTCATCAGTATTCATAAGAGAGCTGGTCTAAATGTATTGGGGGCCGTGAATGAGTGGCTGTTATAAGAGTCGAACGCCGTGTCAACAGCGATTACGCTCACTCACAAAGGGTGAGAAGCAACACTCCACCCCTCTCTCTCTCTCTCGTTCTCGCTCTCTCTTGCTGTCTTCATGAATATGTACCGGTGCATAGCAATGCTAGATCACAGTGAGGGTGTGGTTTTCTGACAGATTGGCTCCTGAGACCTGATTTTAAGATGAAAAGTTAGAGGGTATTAATTAACAGCACTGGAAGCATTTATGTGATTCCTTTACATTTTGGAACAGTGGTGCAGATGCACTATCTGTAACTGTAGATCAACCAATTGTAGTTAACCCAAGACAGAGTAAGAGGTAAACTAAGCAGCTGTCTAGCACTCACATCCTCAGTTAATTTAAGTAAAACTGTTTTACTGTCTGTACTCTCAATAAATTTGAAACTATTATAAACAGATGTTGATATTTCCCAGGTTAATTTGCTTGATTGATTCTTGATACACACATTTGCACACTGAACATTTAAGTAAAGCACAATAACATTTTTGGCACAATCTGAAACTTTCTTTTTAGCATGGACATATATGAGGAATATCTGAATTCAAAATGAGGTGTCTAAATATCAGTGTCAGCGCTTTTAGCTGTGCTGAGAGCTACAAGGTTAGGCTTTTTTCAAAATGCAAAGAGGACTAGCCTGCTCTAAAATAGTTCAGCTAGCTCGGATGTCCAATCAGGGCAGGGAGTGCTGTGATCAGTAAATCAGGTCAGCAAGTGCTGGAAAATCTGGGACAAATGGAGAGAAAACTCTGTAGGGGGAAAGGGATCATTCCATCACTCTTCAGGTACAATTTTGTAAAAGTGATAAGGTTGGGAAGCCTGTTTTTGTCCCCACCACTTTCTTCTCTGGAACAATGGTTCTTTCTTTTTGTCTTTTATGCTTTCATTCTATTTGCTTCTTTAATTTTGTCCAACATATATATTAAGTTATGTTTTTACCTGTGCTTTAAATATCACCCTGCATATGTGATATGATAAAATCTGTCTCATTTTTGGAAAAAGGACTATTTTCACAGAGGTGTCCACACCAAATGTAAAAGCCAACCTCTCCACACCTTGGAAGTTGATTTTTTATTACTTGTTCAATATCATTAGTACAATCTGTAAATACGTATAAATATAAAAACACATTTTTATGAAAAACACTTTGATCAGTCATTTTTCCTTCATGGTGTGGGTGTACTGCAGAGAAAATACACATCTGCATTCATATGAACATTCTCAAGCAAGAAAATTAATTCATTTGGTGGGTGCATATTTTTATTGCTTTTTACATGGTGTGAGGATCAAAGCAATAGCATGAAAAACAAGAAGCATCTTCCATGCTCATGACTACTCCCCCTCCCAAACAGCTAAAGAACCAAATGTGGATCCAGACTCAGGTGTTAGGACCAAAGGCTTGCCTGAAAATTCCCTTAAAGTCATGTCTCAGGTGCCGGGCATGTGTGACACATGATGGCCCATCCTATTTTTTATGATGCCTACATGTGTTTCCAATCCAGATGGAGAGAAGTCGATACTAAAGAACCACCTGGAGCAGAAGCCTCAGGCGCAGTGGGGTTCCATGGATCCATCCAGAATAAACAGAGGTCCCCTGGAGGATATCAACTCTCCCGAACAGTGAGAACTCCCATTTCTTCAGCACCTCTACTCCTGTGTCTTTCTCCCCTCCCCTCTGTCTTGTCAGCTTTCTCATCAGACTACACGTCACATGTATCGCAACTACCGGCAGCTCTTAGGCGGTTGCTCTGGCAACAGAGCCCTGCAAAAGCATGTACGGCCCTGTACTTTTCTCTCCTACGCACATCAACATACATATAACCACGTAAAGTGTATACCATGCTGGACCCACTGCTGCATATATACTCACAGTCAAACACGTACATATAAACAAAAACACATGTACAGCATAGATGCCTACAAAAGCAACTGATTGATTTGTTGTCCCAACTTCTAAAAGAAGATGGTCCTGGACACTCAAGACACAACAAGTGCAGATTTACATTCACTTACTATTCATAAGGGTCGACTTCATCAATGGGGGGGCACCCCATGCATCACTGAGAGCACCACCTCTCACACTCATTTAACTAGAACCAGGAGGAGAATGCACAACGCAGAGAGACAGATGGATGGAGATAGGAGAGACAGCAGACAAGGGGGGTAAAATATTGAAGAGAGGGCAGTACTAGAGAGAAGATGGATTAAGGGAGAAGGATGTTTAGATAGGTAAGAGAGGCAGAGATAAGGAGGAGAGAAAGAAAGAGGTAGACACTCACAGAGGCTTATGTAACCAGTGATTTACAGCTCGCATTGGAAGCAGCTCTGAAAATAGACAGGGAGGAGAACAGAAGTAAAGGAACACTCGGAGCTATTCCCATGCCGCATGAATGTTTGATCACATGGAGGGAAGAGAGATGAAGAGGCAGCGAGAGAGAGGAGATAAAGAAGAGACAAATATAAAGAAGTGAGGAAAGAGGTGGACCGATGGTGACACTTTGCGACATGACAATGCTGAATGCTAAGTCACTCACCAGGTTTATATAGTAGTTGGTTGTCTTTGTCATATATGAAACATCAAAAATACCAGAACATTTTTAGAATTTCCGTAATTTGCAAGCAGGCTTGCGTTTCTGTCACAAATAGAACAAGTCAGGATAACTGACTAGGCCTGAGGACCATTAATATTTCAAAGTTCACCTAATTAAGACATTTTTCTGGGTCTATCACTGAATGAGCTTGGATTTCATTCCCCCCTCTTAATTTTTTACATAACTGGCATTTGATTATGTAATTTTCTTGAAAATGGCTGGCAGTGGCGGTAGCACTGGCGAGGTAGGGTGTGAACTGTCACAGCAGGCGGAAGCATGAAATGTTCTTTTTGTCAGATGATCCCAGAAGCTTGGCGGCATGGTGGATTAGGAGCTTAGTATGGAGAAGTGAAGAAGGGAATAATGGTGCTAAACAATACCAGAAAAACAATTAAAATAATTGCTAAGGGCTTGTATTAACTGTACTTTCCTACTATACTTTTGCTTTGTCCAGTTTTATCACTGTAGCTGTGGTAATTCCGTTTAAACAGCACTGAACAAAAATGGTAAAAATCTTAATTGTAAATTGGGCAGGTCCACTACATGTGCCACCTCTGGGCAGAATCTCACCAAGCTATTGTCCCTTGTGTCTTTACTTCTTGTCTTTGGCAGTACTTAGCAATAAATAAAATAAACTGAAGATGAGTGATTAGGATTGATAAGAAGTGGGCATATTGGCATGAGTTTGATCACCATTTATTTTAGTTTGTAACTTATGGCAATACGTAATCTTTTATGATTTTATCTCATGTAATAAATATAAAATCTAACCCGGTATGCCATGTAATTACATTCATATTGGCAAATTTTGCTGCACTTTTGAATTAAATGTGTTAAGTGCCAATGCTGGAATTTTTGTGTCAGGTTGGTAAACAGGAGTGTAGAGGTTCCAACTTTTATGCCAGGGAGTCCCCAACCTGACAAAAATAAATGTTGGCGTTTATCTTCTTCTTTTTTACATAACCACAACCATTCTATAACTTCAAATGTTGAAGTTTCCTAGCCTAAAACAGATTATTTCCTCTAGCTTTAACCATGTGAACAATAAAAACAAAGCTACATGTAAGACAGGTGCGCTTACTAAAACAACATCTTATAAATTGGGGTGGTGGCACAAAACATAAAATCATAATACATTGGTGTCAATTTACCCTTTTATTTGCCAATAAAATGGTGAAATAAGGCCATAGTATTAAGATTTCATTTTCTTTTCTGAATGCCTATTACACTTCATAAAATGAAAAAATGTTGCCACTGAACGTCAAAAACATCATAAATACCAAGTGATCTCTATCGCTGCTTCTTAGATTGTAACTTTCCTTCTTTATCTGCAGCATACAGCGTCGACTGTCCTTGCAGCTGCCCATCCTGCACCATGCCTACTTACCTTCCATAGGAGGGGTTGATGCCAGCTGCACCAGCCCTAACGGCAGCCCTGGTTCCAGCCCACGGCACAGACACATGCCCCCCTCCTACCGGGTAATGGTCTCTGGCCTGTGAGCTTCATTCACGACTCCACCTGGCTCTTTGCAGAGGAGACATATATGGTTCTTTTTTTCTACAACAAATAGACTGATATCATCAGCGTATGTGCGTATTTTGTCTCAAAACAAGGAGGACAGGGGGAGAAGAGAGGGAGGGGGGCCGAGATTCACTCTTTGTACCTCTTCACCCCAGCCTCTCTTGAGAACTGAAACCCTCAGTCAGGAAGGGGTGGCAGGAGACAGAGTGGACACTGGATGACCCTTACAAACTCCCATGATTCACAGCAATGTCCCTTTGTTCATTTGCTCCCTTTGCCTGGGCATATACACATATGCTCAGTCAAACAAACACAAACATACACAAATACACACACATGCACAAACACACTGACACCCCAACAGCAGAACCGCGATGGACCAGCCCTGACCTGACGTGTAGCCTTATCTGCTTCGGAGGGGATTGTCTGATTCTGTTCCTTATCTGTCATATGTATGTCCTTGCGGCTACGTGTGAGCTTGTCATCTTACTTGAGTATTTCACTGCTTCAGTGACTTGATAACGGTGTGGAGACATGGAATTTACAAAACCCAACAAAGGAAATCATCCAATTTACTCCCCACCCCCTTCCCATCCTTGTGAAGACATGTAAATATCATCATTTCTGACTTTGATGTACTGTAAGCTTTGTATATGCTGTGAATGGACAATTAAAAGGGGAACTAAGTGTGGCGTGTATAAGAGAGGCAGGTGATCATGAAAATTTCAAATGAAAGATTAAAAACACGGCACCCTATAAAGAATTAGAGATATGTATGAAAGAGATCTGAATTGGTGTGTGTAACTGCTGATAAATTAGCTTATGGGCAGCAAAGTAAAATGCATCAATCATCAGCTTGTGATTCACAGAACATGAAAAGGGACAGGGGGCCCATTCCTCTAACTTGGAGTAAGATGCACTTGGCTCTTTTTTCCACTTTGCTAAATTTGCATCACTAGTTTCATCATAAATTTCACATCAGATATTGCAAAGGCCTTTCATATTTTACAACTTGCTTAATAATGTCCTCAGAAAGCATGTTATACAGAATATTGATGCTATGCCTTATAACTGGTTACTAAGGCTGCATATGTTAAATAGAGCTAAAAGACACCACAAGAGTGTTCCACAGTTGTTATTTATGTGTGTTATATGCCAAGAAATGCGCACGTTCAAATGTACACTTAAAACGCAAGAGAGCACCTTATGAATTCAGGTGCTTTTCAGACAAGGCATTAGCGACAGGCCTGGTCATATTGATCCCCACAGAGTGGTCTCCATAGACTGTTAAGATGTCTAGCCCTCACAGCTAACCAGCACAGACAAGGGCAATGGGGTTCATGTCAATGGCAAAAGGGCACAAGGCTCAAATGAAAAATAAAACTCAAGAAGTGATGCTGGAAAGGATGTAGGTCTACCAGTACTACAATTAGTTTAAACTAAATGGTTGACCTGAATTTCCACGAGTGGTAGTAAAGGCAACAAACACATGGGAGCCTCACGTATCAAGGCCCAACCGGCTGTAGCTTTCAGTTCCATGACGGTGATGACAACACTGCTGGTCACAGTGATAGAGCATAAAGCACAGACACAGGGCTTTCTTTCATATTGGGTGTCATGAAAAATCACTTCACACTTAGCAACAGTGAACATACCTCAGTTGCTATGGAAATGTAATTCAGTGCCATTGAACTCGGCCCAAGAAGGCTGCACTGAGCGAAACAGTCATCGAAAAAGTGTCGCCATTTTTTTGTAAAACCGTCCTCATGCAGGAGAAAAGCAAACAGAGACTCCAGACAAAAAAAGGACTTTTTATGGAGGGCGAGAGGGTTTGTTCTCCGCATATTTTTCACCATTGGTGTCTTGGTTTTTAGTTTTTAAGGTGTTTGTTGAGCGCTGTGCCTGTTGTCTTATATTGTAGCCTACAGGATCCACAGTACATAAGTAGGGTGAAAATGGCGCTGACCCAGCAAACTACAACATTGCCCACACATCTGTAAATTTTACAACGTGTCATAGATTTATTTAAATTCAATGCCTCAATGCATGGGATAGAGTGGGAGAACTTGGAGAAATCTCCACTTCAGCTGGAGTGGATTTCTTCAGCAAGCTGGTGTCTGATCATAAATACTGTTGATCGGTCTTTAGTTGAAAGGCCAGTCAAGGATACAGAGTTTGAGTGGGAGACGAGCTAGCAGAGATCAACCTGCTATCGGACATATCAGAGTGACTTCCTATGAGAGCTCCTACCCTTCCATCCCCTGCTGAGCACAGGAGCAGGGAAACCCCGAGCACAAACCTCCAAGGAGTCACGGCTTCTCCCGTACCTTTGCCAACCAGAGAATCACAGTCACTTGACAAGTGAGTGAGAGACATTGTCAGAAGGTTGGTTCTTCCCTTCAGGAGAAGAAAAACCAACTGCACATTTTATATATGACATTATATGTGATTGTGTACAATTTGCTGATACCCTGATGATGGTGTCCATGTATGGAATATTTGGTATTTGGCTTTCTCAAGACGGCATGAACTGAAATGTATAATTCACAGAGTTACCTCTGTTTTTGCAACTGTCGTGACAAATCCACTCTGTTGTTACATCCTCTCACCTACAATTTGGTTTTATGTTTCCTTACAAAACATGGATTTAAGTTATTTTAACCTGTTGATCAACTCATACATGTCAATGCCAAGATTCTGAGTGGACAAACTCAACATAATCATATCGTCTATGCTACCGGTTTAGCAGTTATTCACTGAGGGCAATAAAGTGAAAGCAGTAGCAAATGATCAATCCTAATAACCCACTCCTGGCATTTACCAAATTACAAAATGACTTTTTGCTGTCCATCTAAAATGCCAAATGCAGATCATCAGGTATGGTTCTGTTTTTTTTTATATGTGCCCTATTTTTTTTTCTTTTATTATGATTAATTTCAACCGTATTTCAACATGGATGAAAATTTGTTCAAATGCAATTGTGGTAGGTCAAGGGCTCATAATTTTATGTAATAAACGTCATGCTGATGGTTTGTATTTGCCACAGGTCTTTTTACCTTTTCAGTTAAAAGCTCAAATATACATATACATATATAATTATATCTTTATGTGTCATCATCAGGGTTTCTGGAGAACACGATGTCCATATATGTCCAAAAATCTGACAATATGACTTATATATTTAGTGGAAAAACACAAAGGTCCACACTGTTACTGTTTTGTCAGTGTGCTATGTGGTATCACATGGAGTTAAGTTCAATTAAGAGTTTAAAAAGGTAAACAAAACCTATGTTAAATGCAACATGTTCAAGAGGGGCAATAACTTGTTTTCTTATTACAGAAAGAATAGAAGTATATATATGTATATGTAAAAGATCTTTACGTACATTCTCATTTTTACATAGGAAATATTTCACAAATACGCCACAAGGATACTTGGAAGTCATTTTTTAATTTACAGTATCTGTAACTATGTTATGTACAGATGAGGTATACATATGAAAAAGTTGTATAAAATACGTATCACACCTTGGAACACCTGAACATTTTTGGAGCCATTAGTTGTTATGGGAGGATTTGAATAACAATTTTCTTTTATTGTCTGAATGTTATGGACAGCCATTACTTTTCACATCATCGTTAAATAAAGTGAGACTGAAAATAAAGCAGTGTTTGTTTCATCTGCACTCAAGTCTTTGATGTAGATCTACTTTTGATGTCAAAAGTAGGTTTGCATTTATAATGTTGATTTAAAGGCACTTGATAAATGAGAAACCAGTCCACAATCTGCACTTTTAAAGGTGCTAATGTGGATATCAGCAAAAGCTGTTTTTTGGTAGCATCTAATGGCAGCCTTAGGAAACTACAACAAAAACAAATGCATAATCACAACCCGTTCTCATCCCAGGACATCACATATAAACGCTTTCTCAAGACCCATCAGTGTCGCTTTTTAATGGCCTTTACCCTTTTGTGTAGTTTTTGTACCTGCAGGGCTCCGCGGTCAAGTTAGCAAGAATAACTATGTAATATCTGGTTACACTTAAAAAAAACTACTAGTTAACATAAAACATTGCAGTGTGGATATTTATAGAAAAAAATATTTTGTTAGGTTTAGGAAAAGATCATAGGTTGGGTTAAAATAACTATGTTACAATACAATACAACACTAGGTACGTAACATCACTAAAAGGAAACAATGTTGAGATTTTGTTTCACATGGGAAACTAACGCTCCTGAGTGAAAGTCCAGTTTTCGTCCCACCTCTCAGCCCCAACCACCTCCTTTCTTGGATTTTTATGTTAGTTATAGTACTACTCAGGGCTGACCCTAAATAGTCGAACATTCAATGCTTTGATGGGCGGAGCCTGTCGAAGCTTTGCAGCAAAACAAGGATCATGCCATTTTGGTGATATGAGGGTGCTCAACTTTTGATTTGACATAGAACCAGTTTTCTCCCAATAAGTTAATATACAGCCTATTTCAATATACATTTCAACATGTAATGCTGTAAAAAAACATGTAAGAAGAATAAAACTCTCAGTAAATGTTTTTAAAGTGCATAATTAAATCCAAAATTGTAACCCTAACCCTGGGTCGTCAGTGCGTATGTGTAGGAGTGTGTATGTGTGTAGTGGCAGTGGAGAAACACTTGCTGAAGAGACGGAGCTCCAGCTTTACTGGTGTTGTCCCGAGTTGTCTGCACCTTCGTGGAACTTTCAGATAACTTATCATCATTGATGAACCACACAAAGAATATTTTATTGTTTTTAAATAGCCAGCTAATAGACCCGTGAGGAACCATGACTTACATGATGTACGGAATGCACTCAAAACTCTGCACAAGACCGGTGTATGACAGGTGAGAGAGAGAAAAGGGTCTTCAAAAAGCGTCAGTTAAACTGGAAATTTACAGTGTTGAAGTTGAAGTAGCTTCTCAAGATTAAAGCGGAGCTACCACCCCCCGGCGCGCAATCGCCGTGTGGAAAAACACATCCTTACGATTCTGATTTGACTATATAAATCCTTAGTTGGGGACAGACCTAGTATTACTTTAAGCTTGAACAATGGCACTTAGGGGCTTTCCCCAGTTCATTGAACTATGATGCGAAAGCGTACAATGTGCGTTCGTACCAGACACCGAAGCTATTTGGCACTCTGGGGAGTCTAAAAATATGACAAAATTTTACTCTCAGCCCCACTGAGGTGTGACTACACAATCTGGCAGGTGAGGTGAAGCAACAATTCAATTAAGTTTTATTTATACAGCACCAATTTTTAAAATGTTATCTATTACATTTTTTCATATAGAGCAGTCATTTTTGTAATATTATTTACAGAGACCCAATAGTGGCAAGGAAAAACTTCCTTTTAGCAACTAGCACCTTTAGAACCTAGACTCAGGGTGCCTTGGTTTGGGCAGGGACACTGTTCATATGGTTAATAAATGCCAAAATAATCACGCTAAGGTTAGCACGCCTGCCTTTTAGAAATCCATCTGTATGTTTAATTCTTTTATTAACTGACAATTCCTTGCAGACAATTATGTTCAACAACAACAACATTAGCTTAGTCATAGTTGTTCACATGTCCAACAAATATTAAGCCAACTCTGTATGAGTATTGATGTTTTCAGCAGTTTGAGACTTCCTAGAATTCCAATTTCAAATATTATTCTAATGCAGCAAGCACATGACGTAGTGGGCCTGGGAGTTTTTGAAACAGCTAAATGGAATTCAGTTATCATTCATTTTATTACTTATACCTGTGCATTTCCTTATGTGACATGTCAATATGTCTTCTGTTGTGTTGTTCATGGAGCAATCGTCCAAATGTTCTGCTGTTCTGATGTGAGTACAACCACTAACAGACAAAAAAAAGACAAAATCATGTTTACTGTTGTATAGAATTCATTTGTTAGTATGAATGTCACTCTTGCTGCTATGAAGACATCTACTGTTAAAGAAACATTTCCACTGTTCGCCCACTGGATACAGCAAGCAAATTACTTTCTATGTGCAGTGTGGCTTGCCAGGTCCTTGAGGTAAGGTAACATACAACACTCACATACACACTTTAGTGGCATTACAGATCTTTGTTTCTTAGACTGTCAAAAACTAAAAGTAGAGTGAAGTGTGCCCATGTGATACACTGGCCAGTCAAATTAAAGCTCTTAATTAGCATACCAAAAGGTTCACTGCAAACAGGCTGCCTTCTGCCTTCACAGACAGCCACTGCAAAGGAAAAATAAATTTATAATGAAAAGCCTTGTATGTTGAGGTTGATAAATAATTGAACTGTTAGGAGGAACTCAGTGGCACACAGGATGGAGAGGAAGAGTGTGTGTCTGAGTGTGTTCCTAACAGTGCCACTGTGTGTTTGCATCCGCGTTTGTGTGTTATTTATATGTGTGCTAGTGGACATGTCCTGATGTCAGAGCTTTTCTCTGTCCTCGCTTTCAAATATTTAGTATGTGGATGCTAGATGCGGTTGCAAACTGTTTTCAGTTCTCGTGGAGCAGCTGGCTGAGACTGTGGCCAACCAAATTATCTACTGTCATCTGGCTGTAAGTAATATAAACTATATATATCCTGGCATACTTGAAACTTACTTAAAACATACTTAATTTTAAGGTGGGGATGGTGGTCCATTAGAGGCTCTTTCTCAAAAACATAAATGTGCTTAAACCACAACTGTCCTGATAGAGGACAATTTTTTCACAACCTGTCAAAGTTGTTCTTATGAATGCCTTATGACTTTAGTATAAAGCATCAGTAAATGATTTATTAACCATTAATAAAGCCATCATAAAAAGAAATTTAGAAAGTTCACAGCCTGAGATTTAGAGTTTTCTACCTCAGCAATAATACAATGTAGACAAATTTAATTTTGTTAGTGGTTTGAAAAATTACATTTAAAATATTTAGCAGCATACATATCTGTCAAGAAACATTGTCCCTCTTTGCTATTAATGCAATTTAATGAGCTTTAAAGGTTCTAGTAGCCATATATATTTTTTACTTTGGTCAAAGCCAGTCTAGCTCTTTCACTCTTTATGCTAACCTAAGCTACCCACCTCCCGGCTCTAGAGCCATTGTCAGCTACATCATGAGACTGATATTGATCTTCCCATCTAACTCTGGGCAAGGAAGCGAATAAGCATATTTCCTAAAATGTCAGACCACTCCTTAAAGTTGCAGATATTCTGAACGACTTTGCGTGACGACTACATAACCTCGTTACGGCTGTAATTGTTGGTTCATACGAGTCAGCAGGGAATCAAGTGAACTTGAGCTTTAAATCCAGTATGCCTCTGCTGGTGCCTACTGATTCAGAGATAACTGCAGATTTTGCCAAGTTGCTTCCGCAGGAAGAAACGCTCCAGTGTGTGTAAATGCTGCATGACCTTCTCTTTCGTCTCTGCGGGATCATGCTGTGCAAATGGAAGGCGGGTTGATTAAGTTGACCTGGGTGTCAGTGGAAGGGAAGCGTCTATGTATCCTCCTTCACATGTAATGGCTCCATTGGAGGAATAAAGGCTTGGTCAGAGACATTAACAGCAAGCACACGAAGCCAGTGCTATATTCAATTTATCCAATTCATGCACACATGCACATATTAAGCTGCATTGATCTGAGGATTGAGATGGAGAAGGACACACTCAAACATCTCTTTGGAGCTCCTCTGACAGTTTTTATGTCACAATAACTTTATTTTATGATGGAATATGAATGCATCAACAAAGTCAAACTGTATTTACTGAAAGGCTCTGCCTGCAAACAAAATTGTACACACAAAACTTCACTAATGTAGAATCAAATAATAATATATTTTTAGCCATGTTAGAGGCATGGCTCTGGAGACCTCTTTGGTCCAGACTGAATTATCTCCACAATGTAGGATGGATTTCCATTAAATGTTGTATGACGGATTGCCGTGAAATGTTGGCGCCCACAGGATGAATTGTACTGGCTTTGGTTAGTCCCTGACTTTTCCTATAGCGCCACCTAGAGGTCAAAGTTGTAAAATATCTTAACATTTACAAGAGGGATTGGCACAGCATTTTGTAGTCATTGTACCCAGAGGATGAATCCAAGTGATGATGATCCCTTGACTTTTCCTCTTGCACACCATGAGGTTGAAATTTGTGTTTTTGAGAGCATTGTCCCAACAGTTATTGTATGGATTGCATATACATGAAATAATCAGTCGAAAGCTTTGATTGATTGATTTAATTGTCCTAAGCAAGCCAAAATGTCAAATATTTCTGAACTCCTTAAACCAACTCAGCACCAGGAAAAGTTTCATAGGCTAAAAAAGAAGTGGCACTTTTACTTTTACATTTCTTGGACCAGTGTTGGATTTTGTGATTAATGATGTTTTGTTGTAAGTTGCCTAAAGTAAAAGACAATCACTTCAATTTGTACAGCTAATTGTGTCTTTACACAACAGCTGGAATCTTAGCAGAGAAAGTATTAACAATACTGCAGGAAGCATAAAGGCTGCAAAATACATACACCCCCTCACGCAGAAATAACATACACTCTCACATATGACTCATTCACAAACTACAGTAAGGCAATAAACTACAAACCCACAAACAGTAAACCCAGAACAATCTTTCTGTTAAAAAGCATATTTCTGACACACTTTCTTCGTCTTTGTCAATCTTACAGAGGATGAAATGTCACCATTTTAATGCTAGATAAAAGAGCTCTCAATTTCCATTAAAATCATCGACTATTCGCCTGGGAAAACTAGCACTGACACAAAAGCATAATCATCATCATCTCCAGTATTCCCCTGCTCAAAACACTTTCCAGTGTTTCTGATGTCTCAGTAACCTTTGTTAGTGGTTATTACCTGTGCCACTGGTTACCATTTTCCCCATTAATCTGCAGCATTCAAGGATTTTTAGATGGGACTTCTAATCCCTCCTCAGCACCACTTTATGACAATCTAACCTCATCAAGATGTGTGGTCAAGGGCACATTGGAGAGGAGGATATGCCACATGTATTAGTATGCTAGTCAGAGAGAAGAGCTGAGAGCTCCTCACACAAATGTGTTAATGAAACTCCCCAGCAAGATGATCAGTCATGTTTAAATTGAAACATCACTGATAATGATTCAATAATTACATTATATTATATATGATGTGGAAAATCCCTTGATGTATGGCCTTATTGTCCCAAAACCTCATTTTACTCTTTGAAAAACAGCCATTTCCTGGAGGAGCGTGTGTGGTATGGGTTGACTGATGCCTCCATACATACCAGGATATGCGATTAGAGAGAGAGTTATAGGCAGCAGTTACAATCTCTTGCAGATAAATTTATGGCTGACATATAATGACGGCACACTCAGCTGAGCCCATAGTAAATCTAAGACATGGACTACCTCTGTCCTTGAGAATTCTGTTAAGATCCCGACTCAGCCTCCAACAGCATGTGTACCTTAATCTAAAACTGCAGTGTCCAATTACTGGACAGACCAGCATTAACTGACTCTAATCTGCTGCCTTGCCTGTAGTGGGCCATACAGCTCATGTATACTTATTGCAAACAGTTTTGGAATGCACACTGTTCCCAAAATGGGAACTCAGAAGACACAAGATGATTACAGGATACAAATGTAGACAATATATATTTGTATATACTTCAATTTTTTAGGCTTTTCTTTACATTTTTTCCAGGCCACTAAAATTGTTGAGTTAAAACAAAGTGAAAAAAAATCAGTCTTTGGTTGAACTAGTTAGTAGAAGTACAACCGGTGATGAGGGATCACAAAAAGACAGTGTTTAGTTTTAAGGGGTAAAAGGCCAAGAAGATTGGCTGGTCTACAGTTTCAGATTGTTTTAATGGATTTTAACTTCCTTTCCGGTTTCTATTCATTTCCATGCATTATGAAAGCAATCTCTGGAGATTGTCTCAGTCACGTGTTCTTCAGTATCATTGTTGTAAATACAGACTTATTTGTCTGTCTTATTTACAAGTCTGCACTGAATTACCTCATTACAATAATGTTACTTGTGAGTTAAAGTAATATCAAATAAATTCAGACTTGATGTTCAGTGCGATTGATTGTCCAACTCAGAAATAAACTGAAACCACTGGCTGCCTGCCTGACAGAAAAAAAAAATTGGAAACGCAGCAACTTTATTCGTGAACTTTACTGAGAGACCAAAGACAGTCACAATTTGGATATACAGGCAATTAATTTCATAAAACAAATATACATATATCTGTGAGATTAATAACACCCTTAACAACCAGGGAGACTGGCGTGATCACTTACTTGATTTCTTACTGAAAACCATCCGTTTACCATATAAATGTTAACTTGGATAACCACTCTAAATATGCAATCTGTGAGGTGACGACAGCAGTGTCGTCTTCTCTGAATCTAAAACACTATGAAGTGTTGTTGAAGCAAAATACCACCCTAGGGTCATGGTGTGTTCACCATCTTGCTTCCACCCATCAAATCTGTTCTGCTGTGTGCAGACACACTGCAGGGTATGTGTGCTGTGGGTTTGTCCTGCGACTGACCCATGACTTAACTGGCTGTCACAAGAAGTGAATGGCTTGCCAGCAAGCAGCTGTGGCCTTGGTGCCACAGTCAGGCCTGTGGCCCTCAGTCCAAGTGTCTCTGTGTGTGAGAGACATAATAGTGTCAGTGTTGGTGGTGCTAAAGAGCCTGTTTGTTGATGTTGAAGATTTTGACAGAGTGGTCTGCACTGGCGCTGGCAAGCTGGACCCAGGAGCTCTGCTCCTTGATTTCACGTTCACTGTCAGTCTGTCCATCCCTCTTGTTGTTGTGGTCGTCTCGACCTGCCCGGCCGGGCCTCGGCCTCCAGCGAAGCCTCTTGACCGCCAAAGAGTGGCTTTGTCTGCGAAAGGATGTATGGTGAAGGGAAAGAACAGGATACTGCTCTAGGTGACAGAACAAGCATTAGACTAAATCCAGACAAATAGCTACTATACCCCTCTACTACCTCTCCTTCTCAAATACATGAGTAATATATGAACAAACTTTTCTACACCAATTTGGGACGCACACGCGCGCGCCGCGCAGGTGAGAAATATATCTGTAAAAAAATAGCTGCTGAGGCACAGAATAGCTAAATTAACTTGATTTCAAAAGTTATTAAAAAATTCTGACAAAAATGTGGATTCCTTTTTTTTATTTTATTTTTTTTATTTAACCTTTATTTTACCAGGAAAGAAAATCCATTGAGATTTTTAATCTCTTTTACAAGAATGTCCTGTTCCTTCCTAAGCTCTACAAAGGATGACTCACTCACTCATGTGGGATACTAGACATACAGAAATACTAAAAAAATTAAACGACCTGCAGCGGTAAAGTTGTGGCCAATCCGGCCACAGTGATCCACAGTCAGCCTCACATATCACTGATACCAGGCGCCGTTCAGGTGGAGTTCATGAAACTACAATACTTGGTTTATTTCATGTACCGAGATATCTGTGTCTGACTTGCAGTCTATGCTGAAAATAGCGATACAAAGAAGCTTCCTCTGGTTTGTGATCATTTGTTTGAGAGAGAGACAGAGGTGGTCGAGCGACCAAGAGACTAAACGAGGAGTGGGAGTGCTGGTAGCAAGAAAGCCGGTGAAACAGATAAATAAAAAGTTACTTTCTGATTGCTGTTTCTATGACACATTGTCATTTAAAACTAATGCCAGTAGCCATGGGAGGCTTTTCAAAGTTGCATCAGGAACTGAACTTCAGATGAACTGTGTACGTATGTGCACTGTAAAGGATACGACATGTCCGTTGCTCCACATCTGCTCCAGTCGTGTCCTCCAGCAGCCTCCTGGCTAGGACACCATCTGTATAGCAAGATCCTGCCACACTCCAGGCCAACTGCAAGCAGGTAGCTGTGGAAGACGCCAAAACACACGTTTGCATCATAGTAGACCAAAACTTCACCAACTACATTCATTTTCAACGCTCAATCCCTAGGACAGTGGTCTAGAAACAAAACTGAAATTGTGCAAAATTGCGCAGCCCATTATGCCCTGACCTAAAGCAATATATTGGTGTACTGTGGTTGTACTGAGTATTCTAATATTAAACACGAAAGGTGAAATATTCTGCATTGTGTCTGCACAATGATATTGAGTATTGATTTGTAGCCTCTTCATTTCCATAGTTCACTGCCAACTTGCTTTACCTTTGAGCATACTATACTTCATTATGCCTTAAAATAACTGCAAACAACTTTACAATTAAACAATGGACAGTCTCTTTACTTCTTACGCATGTAGATTGCCGTTGTTAATGAGCAAAATAAGAAGAGTGCTTTGTCTATTAGTGCTTGCAGAGATAATTCATGTATTTGGTAGCTGTAAGCCATTTTAGTCAGAAGGTAACTCATTTCCTAAACACATCTTCACTGGGCGGAACATTTGCTATGAACTATTTGTGGATCAAATGAAAAGAAAGAATCATTTATTTGAGTTTTTTTTCTACAATCCAAATAAAATAACTTCATACAATAACCAAAAGCGTGGAGTGTTAGCATGATGATCTGGGGACAATAAAGTCTAAAGTCTAAATTTTGCTTTCAATTTTTTTGCAGTATGTTTTGAGGATACAGAGCTCAGAGTTGCAGCTGGATTAAGAGGACCATCACACAAAATTAAAATATATGGTTGTGCACCTGTCCATCTGCGTGTACCTGTTATCGGAGCAGAGCACTGGGCAGAAGGCCACAGCAGTAGCAGAATCACCCACATCCAAGATGGAAGAACATGGCTGAATCTCAGGAGGAAGCACAGAGTCTCCAGAGTCCTTTATTCTGCACGGGCCCCACACTATTACCTGGACACACACACACGTACACACAGACATACAAAAAATGTAACTAATGCACAAAAATTCATTACATTTAGTACATAACAATGCAGTTTTCTTACCACCACTTTTTCACCTTAAAAGCAAAGACTTGTATTTTATTTTATTTTTTTGCAGAATTACCTTCTTGTCCCGACTGGATGTCACAAAGTATTTGCTGTCTGGGCTCCAGTCACATGACCAGATGATTCGGCTGTGTATGGCTGTGTCCTTCCCCGTGTGTGCATACAGCGAAAACTGCAGCTCTGCGTGGGTACAACAAATGCAAACAAGAACAAAGAATGAATTCAGACTCAAAATCCTATCATCTATCCCAGCACTACATATATTTTGGCACATTTCATGTGACATTTCATACAGAACACCACACTGACACGGCCCTGTTTGATGAGAGATGAGCTGGTAGTCAAAACTTTGTGTCACGATTATGTAGCATGACATCAACATGTCTAGATCCCTACCTCGCTGCTCTGTAGCAACAAAAGCTCTCTCGAGTGACAAATAAACAACCAAACAAGACACTGAACCTCATTCCAGCCCTTCATTTCAGTCAGTTTTGGTTTATGACCTGCTGCTGTTTATTTCCCCAGCCTAAGTCATTTCAGACCCCAGATTGGTTTTCCCCAGAGAGGTTGTTTGTATGCTGCTGGCAGCAGCCTGTCTGCGCGTCCCCAGCAGTACTGCACTTTATTGGCATTCTCACACACACACACACACACACACACACACGCACGCACGCGCACACACTCAACAAAGCTTGCATGTACACACAGCCGTATACACTACAAAACTCTGAGTTAACCACCGTGTCGTGTCTATCCACAGCACATTCACTCTGCAAAATACACACACACACATATTTGAGGGTGTGATGTCTGGGACACTCAGGTGTCGCACCTCCTTCCATTAACACTCTCATCTGAGGGCCGCAAGGGGAAGGTGGGCTGTTCAGCCCAAACACACAGAGATGGAGACCAGAGACGGACAAAGTAAAAGAAACAGGAGACACAAGCAAAATAGAACAAGAAAAAACAGACAGATTAGATAGACAAAAAAGAAGAAAAGGGAGGAAAGAAAAGTAAGTGTCTCCTTAATGAAGATGTCTGGGTGCTTGACCCACGAGGGTGAGGAAGGCAAAAGAGGGAAGGGAAGAGGATGCGGTGAGACAAAACAGGTAAGAATAAAGGTTAGGATAGAGGGAGTCAGTTTGTTTGATCAGCTCTGACTTCGTTTAACCTTCCGCGGTCTGAGACTGTGTGTGTGTTCTTCAAAATCACCTTGAGTGATTCAGCAGCCAACCAGAAGAGACGGGACCCCCCACTCCCCACCCTGCTTCCAAACCCTCCCACAAACACCACCCCTGCCTCAGTGCAGTCCACTAAACAGGCATACAGGAGAGTGCAGGACTGGTTAGTCTATGTCACTGCCCATTAAGGCCATCCTGAGCTGCCAAAAGAGCCACGAGATGCGTTACCAGGTGCAGGTGGGAGGCAATGCTCTGGGCTTAAATGTCGTGTTCTGCTCACCTTGGATGCAGGATTGGATTATTTGTCTGAGTTAACGTGCTGCGATTCTCTCATATAAACAGACTCTGCAGGAGCACGCTCTTGTTTACCACACAGGCCCTGCAGGAGTTGAATGAAGAGGGGGGGTACACAGATCGACTCAGGACATTGGCCAACAGAAGTACTGATCCAATATCCGGGCTTATATTGTGTTTGATTCAGACTTCAACCATCTTCTTCTAGGCTGTTTATAATTCTTTTTATTTACCTGATCTGTTCCCTTATTGATCGACTTTTACAAATTACGTTTAAAGGGGCCATGTGTATTTTTCAGTGGCCTCTAAAAACACAAGACAGCATCACACTATATCGCCAGAATAGTATGATTGTTGTTTCATAACGCTGCTGTGAAGCTGCGAATGTGAGATTGACAGGCTCCACCCATCAAAGCATCAAATCTTTAACTATTTGGGGTCAGCCCTACATAAGACTATAGTGGTTTGCAACAGATAATGTTAGTGTTGCTGGTCAGTGTAACTCTGAAAGTCCACTGACTCCGGCTGCACCACGGTTTTGTTTTCTGTCTCCTGCCCAGCGCCAAGTGTCTCTGACACGTTTCAGCAGCGGAGCGTGTAGCCTGCCCTAAGTTATTGACTTGTTTAAAATGTGTCCTTTATGTGCTTCTACTACCGATCACAACTCTCTGTGAACCGGCTTTGTTCCGCACGTCGTTTTTCGGTGTTAGCAGACTCCATTTTTGTTAGCTGCTGTGTTGTTGCTGTGTAGATGAATGTTTCAGCCAACTCAAACAAATGCATTTTGTAGAAAAACCGACCAGATTTATCAAGCGACTTACTCTTACTTAGAATAGTGTCAGAGTAACCTTTAAAAGCAGCTCTAAAGTGATCACATGATTAATCACATGCATGTTCAGAGCATATAGCCAATCAGAGACAAGTATCTACCATACTGTTCATGCATGGATAGTGCAATGAAAATCAGAGCCAGCTTTATTTTATCCTTCAATCGCGGGGCTCTGAGACAGAGTAATTCAACAGAAGTATCTTATAACTGATAATTCTCTATCAATTAAGTCTCACATTCAGACACTGTAAAAAAAACTAAAGTTGAAAGTGGGTTCTTATTTTAGAAATAAGTCTTGCTTTACCTTTGAGGCCAAAAGCAAACTTGTTGCTGCCTCCTTTATGTCTGTCTGCTGGACTATGTTGAAGTTTTACCTATCTATAGATCTTCACAATGCCTAAACAAATCTTAATACTCTTACTCACCATTACTCACCTTAAGACTTAATCATTAGCATATTGGTATTTATAAACCTGTTCTTGGACTGCTTCCTTCGTACCAATGGATCGATATCCTACAAAATAAAAGTATGGTCTTTGCTACCAGGACCATAAATAGAAAATACTTGGAAGCAGGTACATCTGGCTGTAGATGTTTTGAATGTCTTTAAAGCTTATAATTTTGTAATTTGTTCTTAGTTTTCATTTTAAATTGTTTTATGCATGTGTTACGTCTGAAACCATGTTACTTGTGCTGCTGCCTGTCCTGAGAAAAAGTATTTTACTCCTGGTTATATAAAGGTAAATTAAAAAGAATTTGTGTTGTTTCCAACACTGATTACAACAAAAAAAAGAATGTTGCGTTACAATTAATAACTGTTCAAATAAAATGCAAATATTAGCTATAATACAAAAAGCTGCCCTGTATTAACTGAGTTTACTTGGAGCTATTTTGAATCCAGAGATCATTTCTCATTCACTTAATTTCTCAGTCCGAAGGGGATATTGACAGTGGTGACCTTCCAGAAACAAATCTGTTTCTCTAACCATTATTGTCACCACCACTGAATTAAGTCTGAAAGACGTCAAAAGGTCAAGCAAAACAGTCAAACTAGGTGATAGAGAGCTACAAAGGAAGCTTTAAGGATTGATGTTTGCAATACCTCAAAATAACAAAAGACTGTTTTGTTGTGGGCGTGTCTGGATCTGGTCCCAGGAGCTTGAAACCTAACTGAAGGCCGAGAACAATCCGCTACACGACCACTATGTCTGAGGGTTGCACAACTCGTGCAATCGTGATCCTGACATGATTTACACGCTAGCACAGATTTGATGAGCTATTGCAATCTGTTGCAACTTTGCTTTACTGACAAGCCCTCCGGCAATAAACAAGGCAGAATAAGTATACAGAAAGGCATAGATTATATTCTGCATAGTTAAAGTCTCCATCTGAAAGCACTCATACCCCATGCTTTGCTGCACCTACTGGCCAAAGTATTAACTGCAATAAAGATACTAATATGTTTGTTAAAGGGGGAAAGGTAGTAACATTCAAAATGTGATCAGTTTACATAGATATGCAGAGAAAATGTGGTTACATTTAAAATCGAATAAATAAAATAATCTTGCCTGTTTTAGCTTCTCTTTGGACTAGTTTCTATCAACGTCACATCACTTTTTGGCTCTTCACAGTATTAATTAGCGGATTCCTTCTAATCTTGACTTGGAATTTGATTTGGAATAATTCTGCTCAGTGAGTTTACCTTTGCTTTTATTTGTTTAACTAAGGGGTGCTCCTGTCATCTGCCAGTGAGGCTCCAATATAGTCTCTTTGTCTTGAAATTCACTCTAACACATTTTTAATTAATCTATAATTATTTGCAAAGCAGCATGATGACTCATTATCTCATCCTGAGCTGTCCTGCACCACAACACAAAATCCCACTACTAAATAATACAATTCTTTAAAAGGGGAACCCCCCTCAGTAGTAACATCTCCTCCTTCGTCTTGCTCACCTGGACTTTCAGGCGTGGGCAGGTTCTTTCTCCATAAAGACCAGGTGCGATCACGGGAGACGGCCAAAAGGAGTCGTGCATCAGGGGAGAAGGCCATCTGGGTGACGGTGAGGGAATGGGAGGGGAGCGTCTGCAGCTGACGCCATGTGGCTGTACTCCACAGCAGAACTGCTGCATGCTCAGCTTTAGACGCCTGGAGGGGATTTGTTTATATACAGAGAAAAAAAAAACACAATACAACATCTTTAAAATGCATCTTGAAACCCATTTCCCATTCTTGATTTTACAACTTTTACTTTGTGGGTAATACACTTATTTCTCCTTGTTTTATATACTGTCTTCTCTCTTTCTTTTCTCCTTCTTAGCCTTATCTTCTTCCTGTAAATTACTTTGGAACTTCTTTTTCCAAAAATTGTTACAGAAAGTTTGCATGCTTGCTTGCCTCTTGGAAAAAAGAAAGATGTAGGGTTGAGGGATGAAGACTGTCTTAACAGGGAAGAAAAGGGAACATACTTGTAAGGGGGAGAGGAATAAAGGAAAGAGGTGCAGAGGAAAGAAAGTAGGACAGCTGGAGGAAACCGGAGATGAAGGGAAGAGAGAAAGGGGAGGAGCGCAGGGTGAGAAGGTGGGTGAGGTAGAAAGAAAGAGTCAAATTGAATCAGAGTGATTGTATGTCACAGAAAGACAAAATTGTCTGCACAATCAAGGTCAGAACAATGTAGGTACCATCAATACCTGACTGACAGCAGTGTGTGTGCACTGTGGTGTGAATATGTGCAGGTAGAGTAAATACAGGTGCTGGTCAAATAATTAGAATGTCATCAAAAAGTTGATTTATTTCAGTAATTCCATTCAAAAAGTGAAACTTGTATAATGTATACATTCACTCCACACAGACTGATATATTTCAAGTGTTCATTCCTTTTAATTTTGACAATTATAACTGACAACTAATGAAAACCCCAAATTCAGTATCTCCGAAAATTAGAATATTACTTACGACCAATACAAAAAAAATACATTTTTAAAGATGTTGTAACTGAAAAGTATGAACATGAAAAGTATGAGCATGTACAGCACTCAATACTTAGTTGGTTCTCCTTTTGCCTGAATTACTGCAGCAGTGCGGCGTGGCATGGAGTCGATCAGTGTGTGGCACTGCTCAGGTGTTATGAGAGCCCAGGTTGCTCTGATAGTGGCCATCAGCTCTTCTGCATTGTTGGGTCTGGCGTATCGCATCTTCCTCTTCACAATATCCCATAGATTTTCTATAGGGTTAAGGTCTGGCGAGATTGCTGGCCAATTAAGAACAGGGATACCATGGTCCTTAAACCAGGTACTGGTAGTCCTGTTGGAAAATGAAATCTGCATCTCCATAAAGCTGGTCAGCAGCAGGAAGCATGAAGTGCTCTAAAACATTGACCTTGGACCTCAGAAAACACAGTGGACCAACACCAGCAGATGACATAGCAC
>JAPMOB010226286.1:0-34962 GCA_029875015.1 Lepomis gibbosus
GCTAGCTAGCTTATTTCACTGTGGACATTAAGCCAACAGGTTAACACCACTCACAGACTAAAGGCTGCCCACCTTTCTTGTTGAAAAACTGGGTTACAGTGTGACATCCTTTCCTTTGTCTTTCCTCTCTCTCCATTTTTGAAAACCAGATTTTGGTTTACTAGGTAACATTGTGATCACTGTATTTCAGCCGCATCTACTGACTGCAGCTAAACACCATCACTGATGAGCGCGCTAGGGCAGGACCAAACCATTTCATGCAGATACAGGGGGGTGGTCGATCAATGTGGATGTTTGGTCAATGGGTATATTTAACTTTTACTGCCAAAAACAAATAAAAACAAAGAGATCATTGATTGTATTATTCTATTTGAAATATATTTATACTCAATTATGATGATGATTTATATAATGTATTATATAATATAATTTGATATTAGTTTATGATTATTTTTGGGGCCCCTGTCAGTCAGGGGCCCTTGGAATTGTCCGGACTTTTCCCCCCTATACGGCGCCCATGTCTGTAGGCCCATGCCTTAGCCAAATTCTTCATAATTGCATTGAACGTTGTCATTTTGAATTAATAGAACCTCTATAATGCTAAATACATAAGCTATTTTTATTCTTCTACTGGATGTGGACATTAAAATCACCTACTAGCTATCCAGTTTTGGTTAAGGGCTGATGTTTCATGTCTCTGCTGATGGGAACAATAAAACCATCTCCCAACGGGAGATGTTAAGAAATGTCTGAAAAAAGTAGGCAATGGACCACTGAGGCACATGACGGGGGCACGAATCAATCAAGTTTCGAATCAAAATTATTGGTAGGGACAATACAGTAGTCGCTGGATATTGGTAGGGACATGTCCCTACAAAGTTCCACGCCCTTGCTTATATCGCAGCCGCCTGTTATGGCCACAAAAGATTGACTATCATAACTGGCACATTTCCACCATACATGGAGAAGCTCTCTCTCTCTTGCTCTCTCTCGCTCTCTCTCTCAGGTAGGTAGCGTACCTTCGTGGTCATGTGACTCCTCAGTAAACTGCACCGGGGTAAAGGTGGACTGCTTTGTGCCGCACTGACTGTAATTTGACTGCCGCCCTCCGAGTGCCAGTCAGTCGACTCTTTTCTGTCTGTGAGCGCAGTGCACCTGGGAACTTTAAGTTTTTTCCTCTAATATGTCCATCAGTCGGAAGAACTGGTCGGCTTTGTCCAGGTAAGACTATCTGTCTCTGAGTTAAAAAAGAAAATAAAATAAACAGACTATTAGCACCACCTGCAGCAGGTCCTACTAGCATAAAAAGTTGCTCTCTGGCTTCACTCTTGCAGCCCAGCAGCCTATCTTAGACAAAAATGAGTTTATAATATTCATTCAGGGACTTGTAGCAGGTAGCCTAGTGAGCACACAGTCCTTTAGCCTTATGAAACAATGTTCTATTATCTGTGGTGTCATTATCTTTATTACTTGCACTTCTACCTTAACTGTGATGTTTGAATAATAAAGTCACTTTTTGGCTTTTTTTCAAGTTAAAGTTTTTGAAATAATCTGACAATTTCATCAGCCCCTTGAACACCTGTCCACCCAGAGGAAACAAAAGCCAATAGACTAATAAATGCTGTGTTTTCTACAAACATCATGCATCATACTAGAATGACGTTACAACCGTGACTGTCCTCAGGGATAGTTGATTAACAAGAAAAGCAGGTTCTGTATAACCGTTATTAGCACCACAATCTCTTTTTTTAAACCTGGATTAATTTCTGTATAGGTTCCATGAAACCTATACAGAACCTATACAGAAACTTTCATGTCGTTTTTTGGACAACATTTTGTGTGTCTTCTTTTTCTTATCTTTTGCCTCTCTTTCATTTTCTGTTTTACGTCCACGTCCCACATTATGACTCCGCTGTCCTCAGCCTAGCACGCCAGTGGACGATGGAGGACGAGGAGGAGGTGGAAAGGGAGAAGAGGAGGAGGGTGAAGAGCTCGAGCAGCACTGCTGACTCCGATGGCGACTTCAGCCAAACACCCAGAGAAACCCCCACCAGTGACAGCACCTTTGGGACAGACTCCACAAGTGAGATGTCCCAGGGCCTCAGCAGGTTACTTAATAAAGAATTTATTGATTCGTACTTGCAAAGCTTGATTTCTGGACTGTCCAAAGATGATTCTGTTGCTGTGTTCTCTGCTCTTCTTCTCTCTGCATTTTTATTCTATGTCTTTTTACTCTATCTTCTTCTGTCTCCCTAATTCATTACCACCATGTTTCTTTTTCGGTTTGTTTCTTGTATGTTAAGAGCGCCAAAAGGATGCTAATATCTTCTCTGATGCTTGCAAGGTATAAAAGGCTGTCAAAAACACCACCAGCTGCTTACGTTGAGCAGAAGCACTCTTCAAGCGAACTGTAGAGCCTTTCATTAGAGAAACCTGATCAGATGCAGGACTGATTGGTCCTTTCGCCCTTTACTAGAGACTATCCATCATATATAGTGGTCATATGTTTTTATATATGCTATTTATTTTCAGTGTGGAGCAGATGCAGCTGGACTTTGTGGAGATGCTACGTGTCCGGGATGAAAAGCGGAGGATGCGGCATGTGGAGACACTGAGGCAGCAGAAGGAGTTAGGGGAGGATGAAGCGGAGGCCTGCGGAGGAGGAGGAAGAGGGGCCAGGGTGGAGCTGCTGGGAGACTTGGATGACGACCAGGGTAGTGTGTCGCCCTCTGTGAAAGCCACATCCAAACCACAACCACCCCTGAAAACAGCTTCTTACAGTCCCACCCCCGCCAGAACAAGCAGCACTAACATCACAAACAGACAAGTAAGAGTGGAATCACTTGTTACCTTTCAGCAGAGATAGAAAAATATTTTATCAAAAAGTTTGGTCATTTGACTTTTCAACCTACTAGTTATCATATAACAACACAACTCAAGAGTCTACAGCCATGCTAGCTGCTGTGAGGTTGTACTGTACCGAGCAAAATGCTTATGTCAGCATCATAATCAGCATGCTAACTTGCTGATATTAAGCAAGTGTAACGTTTGCCATGGTCACCATCTTAGTTTTGCATGTTTGCATACTCACAATTGCAGACGACAGTGCTAGATGAAAAGTCACAAGCCACATCATCTGGAAACCGTTTCTGTACAAAATGTTGTGCTAATCTATGTGCCGGATGTTGAGCTATTTCATGTTAAAAGTGAAAACTTGCCCCGTTAAGGAAGGAAAAGTAAAGGAATCACCAAAGGTAGTAGGATTCATCTGGTACAAAATGTCACAGCAATCCATCCAATAGTTGTTGGGAACATTGCCATCCCTGGAGCCATGCTGGGATTAGCCATGGCTAACAATGAGAAAGTATGAACTGCCTTCGTGGACAGACAAATCCTTTGACAAGACAGGTAGATAGAGCAAACAGTCCAAACTATTAATGCTTCACTCAGTCATAACACAGTGGTACCAATAGTGCCACCCTGCAGTGTGGTTAATCACAGTTAACTGTTACCCCACACAGAGGGTGAGTCATGTTAATCATTTTCTAGATTCTCAACAACAACTTTTCTTCCCGCACAGGGGAATATATTTATGTTTCATGTTCTATAAAGATGGAAAGACTCTGTGTACATTACTAACGGTATTTAAGTAAACAAAACCAGACAGAGAGAGAGAGAGCTCACACGCATACACATGCATGTCATGTGTATTTGCTTGTTATGAACAACTTTGATGTTTATTCTTTGAGTATACACACAGCAGAATATATAAATCAATAACAGACTTTAAGTAAATTGAGGACAATACTGTATGGATCATCTCCTGTCTCATTACTGGGCTCTTCCAGTCAATCAAGTGACCATGCAAATCGTATAAAACTCAGATAAGTTGTACTTAAGGTCATAATTCGAACTTGATCTTTTATTGCGCTTGCTGGCGGCTCTATTTCAATGCATCTGCAAATTAGGCCATAAACGTACAGTGTTATGTAATGCAAGGCGTGTCTTTGGTGGCTCTGTACAAAAGCTTGTATGCTAACGCACTGATTGTTTCTCCTGTTTGTTTCCTTGTTAGCATGAAAACGGAGAGTCGTCGGGCAAAGACCCTGATTCCAAGCCTTCATCCAACCCAGCTCGCAAGTTTGTCAGGTTAATGGGCAAACTTTGTATTGTTCTTTTAGTAGGTCAGCCATTGGGTAGGATCAAATATGGATCAAACTTTGAGATAAGATAAAGGTTGTTTGTTCCACACAGGGAAATTAAAGTAGAGCTGAAGGGAAGAACAGTGTAGTAGAGCAGGAGAATTGAATAGCAACCAAAAGTAATCTATAACCCAAGCATAACCCAAGTAAAATTACATAACATATATATATAATGTATATTACTAACATATATAGAATGTTTAATGCAATCAACAGACCTCTGTCTAGTCAAGATCAGCTGGCAAAGAAGTTATTTGTCAGTTTGATGATGTTGCCAGTCGGTCATTCTAAAAGATCAAAACTTTATTATTTGTTGGTGGGTTTTGACATGGTAGACATACTTCATCTAAGTAACTTTATTGCCCCTTGGAGGGAGACACAGATTGCAGATAACAATATTTCAGGAGACTGGTGAATAAGGTGCAGTAAAGACTTTAATACTCTGCAGCTTTACTATGAGTTTTGTCCTGGATCACTGGTTGCTCTCTCACACGCATCTTCAACTGACCTTTCAGTTCAGTTATGTTTCTGGTGTTGCAGTTCTGTCTCCATCTCGCTCGACAAAAGTCCCTCTGCCAGCGTGTGCACAAGTCCCATGAGCCCTCGGTCTCCGACGGCCCCCACGTCACCTCGAGATCACTGGCCGTCACCTTGCCAGAGTCCCTCTCCTAGGGGAGCTCAAAGCCCCGTTCAGAATGGACACACACAGGAGGTATTTTAACACACACGTAAACGCACGGTCAGATGACATCATTTACATCACATCTATTTGTGCTTCGTGTTTTGCTTGTTGCATAGAGTTTGGCTGCAAAGTGCTGGTTAAGTGATAATGCTACTGCTCATCAGTCAAATAACGCAACAACACCCTCTGGTGTCAGAAGAGTAAAGGTCACAGCCTTTGTGCTAATAAAAAATGTACAAAAGTGAACTTTCTTGAAGGATGGAAGAGATGCTCACTGAGCCTCATCTTCATCTGACTGATGCTATGTCGCAGCACATTTGAAGTTATTTCATTTTACCTTGGCTCTCCCTCCAAGGTCAACTTTGAACAGACTTCCAAACCTGCCTTCGTCAGACAGAGCTCCAGGACTATATCTTTCAGGGTAAACACATCCGAATTACACACCCGCAGGCATGCATGCGCACATTCTCTCCGATGAATGTTAACTTTTTGCCTATTTGACTGTTAAAACACGATTTAATCTCGCATCAGCTTGTTAGACTATCAGTTCTGGATCATTTGCGTATGCCACTCAAGCTTCAGGCTCATGCTAATGGCTTAAGCAATATTTACCAGCTTTTACTGCTCACTGGTTGCTTTGTTAACACCCTAACACGTCACAGCTGAGCTGGTCATTAGCTGCGATGTTTGAACGACTCTGTGAGCTCTTGACTTGATGTGAACTCTGCCAGCCTACATCAATATATGGTTGGTTTTCTGCAGATGATGAGGAAGACAGAAGAGGAGAGTGCGCCGCTGCAGAGAAGGTAATGGAAGCACCCTTGTTTTTATTTTGGTTCTCTTTTTATCTGTCTACATCAATTTGATTGCTGACTGCTTTATTCTGTTGTAGTGCGAGTGTGAGGATCACCTCCAAGAAGTTTGAATCCAGCACAGTAAGATAACAATTTCCTTTCACATGATGTAAAATGGTAATTGAGACAATTCTATAATCAAGTTTGTTTATATAGGGCTAGATTCTTGGCTTTTTGGTATTCCATCAGAGTATTTCATCAGACCTTAAACAGAAAGGTATTCTTTCAGTATCAGCTAAGTAAAAAGTTCACACATATAGTGCATCATAATATTACTGAAACCTAATAATGTTATTAGTGTTAAAGTTTGTGCCTAGATTATTTACAGTCTGTGTAATGTTAAGTATCCTTGGGTTTGGACCAGGACCAAAATGAAGATGAAGCCAAAGCGTCATCTTTCCAGAGAAAGTGAGTTTGTTCATCCAAATGCTTTTATTTTTTGTACCTTTTCTGAATAATTTAATTATTGTTATTTTAGTCAAAGTTAAGTATTTACAGTTGGATTGTGCGTTTTGTTTTCTGTCTTTTGCAGCTCTAGGCAGAGGATTTCATCCAGATCCATTCAGGAGAAGATGGAGAGACTGGCTCAGGCTGCACAGGTTGGCAAAAACATACTGACTGCTCTGATGCAGCTTGTTGATGTCACAACTCCCTTTTCTTGACCCTGCTTTTCTATATATGTATGTAGAAATCTGACGTGGTGCGGTCTCCAGATGTAACCCAGAGGACCTTGTTCCTGCTGGACGAGGTGTCCAGGAAGAGAGGCCTCTTTGAGAAGGATCAGCAGGCAGCGAGCCCCACCAGCCCAGGAGTTTCCAGACAGGTACAGGTCAGATGCACACGCGCCATTGAATGTGTGCACTGATCTCATAAGCATGTACCAGTACTAATTATTTTACATTTCTGTCATTTTAACATCAGGAATTTAGGAGCTTCACATCAGGAATGTCAGACCGGATCAACCGCTGGCTCAACAAGCCCAACCAATCTGGGTCTTCACTTAGTCCTTCTGTAAGGCTGGTTGCATTGTTTCATGAAACAGCGAGTGTAGCATCTAGCAGCTAGAGGGCAGTACTACTCTTCTGGCTATACTGTATGTGCCTCAGTGAGCATATATCCTGAGCAGGATATATTTTTTTGGTCCTGCTGCTTAGAATTGATTAATTTTGCATTTTTGGGTCATTATATACATTATTATATAAATAAATCTTCTCATTAATTGCATCCAGGACAGTGGAGGAGGACAGTCAGCCCTGTGTAAACCAAATCAGATTACCTTTGTTATTATTTTTAAAAATAGGTTTTTTCCTCTAGGTCCAGCAACTGTGATCCTTTAATACTTTAGTCTTCACAGTAAATTAAGTCTCATATAATAATTATGTTTTAATAAAAAATTATCTTTTTGGTTATCTTTCTTTATAGAGAAATGTGTCTGACACATATTTAGAGCATGTTAAGTTTCTCTTTTCTGTCTCTGTTCTATTAAAAGGCTGATTGCCTTGTAGAAATATTTTTTCCATTTTCTGTTTGCAGGACTTGAGACATGTGGACATCACCAGTAAGAGGAGCCTGTTTGAGACCAGACGAGAGGACGGTATCCCAAAAACCAGCCCTGGAAAAATCTGCAAGTGAAAGATGTCCATTTATAATGCCCAACAGGTGAGATTTCTGAACCACACCGCATGTTGTAACATACAGTAATGCTTATTTGTCTCGTCATTGCTATGGAAACAGTTCTAATAACATCTAAATGAAGCAGATCTGAGTCAGCCAAAAACTTGATTGCTTGATTTCTTGCATTTCCGTGTCTTTATCTGTTGAATATAGAAGAAGGCGAGGGGAGACAAAGAGAACTGGAAGATTAATGGGTGCCATGACTGACTGATTCTTTCTTCAAGCTTTTTTTAAAATGTTTTTCCTTCTTTACTGCCTACACACACAGGAGAAACCTGGGAGGAGGAATTTAGGAGGCTTTAATCAAACACTTTTGCATTGCTTCTTGAGGCATAAATATGTCATCAAACACTATTTGATGTGCAACGAAAGGAGGAAAAAAGCTCTTCAGCTATTTGCCTTAACTTTGTGTAATTCTTAAAGCACTTTAAACAGGTGAAGGTCTTAAGGCTAATGATAGCTATGTTTATTGAATTACAGTGGTGGGAATTATTGAGTTTTAATTGTAATTGTATGTTGTTGTTTATCTAATCTGCCAGAATGTATGTTTTGTTCTGTGCCACTGTGGGCAAGATGCTGCCTGTCTATGGAATAAAATGTTTTATTACCACAAATGTCTGCCATAAATTTGTTTTAATTGCTCACTTATACAATGTGGAAACAGTGGTTTAGTCTTAAATGCATGTATACTTCTCTAAATCCCTTATCTCAGAGCAGGGAGGATGTACTGTAGATAAGAGTTGTATGCCTGTGTTTTGTCTCTGGCAGGTTGCCATACAAGGGGGAGAATAAATGCCGTGCGTGTCTCAGTGTGCTTGTGTGTGTATGAATCATTGTCTGTGAGCAACTGTGAGCTTTATCTGGATCTTTCGGGCACTACAATCCACACTCGTGCAGACTTGCGGCCTTTTTTGGGAATGGTGATAATAGAGAGTACATGCTATCTAAAAAGTTATTAATAACACAACAAGGGGTCCTAAAGCCTCTTCCCCACTACACAGTCTATCCCTTTACCATTAGAGACCTCGCGTTCCTTGTTAGTGAAAGCAGGGAACTCTCCTCTGCTGCACAGTGAGTTCTTCCATCAGCTCTCTTTCTCCATCACTCCATCTGATCCTCAGGTAAGTTTCACTGACACAGTATTTAGGCAATAAAATGTTGGTATGAAGCTGTTAATGAAGTGGTGAGAATGTGAAGTGGAACGAAGGACTGTTTAATGTTCAGATTCACTGCTGCACACCTGAACGCTCCCCTCCATGTCTGACAACGAGGAAGTGGTGGAGGAGTATGAGGAGTAAGTTGAAGCTTATTTTATTTTTTTTTGTATCATTCAAAAGCTATTGGCCTTGCCAAATATACACAATTCTGCTTGAATATACATGAACTTGTGTAAATGTAAAAATACACCCTGCTATACAAGTGTTCCTAGATGGACCTGTAGTCTCCTGTATGCTGATAGCTGTATGTTGCTGTTATGTAAAGACAGATTGCTTTTGTATCAGATTCATAATGCGCATATGTGTTTGATTTTTTGCAGGGAGGTGGAAGGTAAGACGTCACATCATGACTTACCACATACTGTACAGTGTCAGTACAGTTGGGAAGGATGTGATCTGCTCATAAAACGAAAGCCATGACAGACGTTTTCTGTCTAACCCGCAAAGACATTTTCATAGTTTTGGCTCCTGCAAATGAAAATGTCAAATTGATTTATGAATCACGTAAATTTTCAGGCTTATTGTCAACTCAGCATACAGCTTCTATTCCTGTAGGCCTTGTTGTATATAATATAATATCAATATGACAGAGAAATTAAAAGTTCTATATTTTTTAACAGGATTTCTGCATTTTTAGCTGATGCTTGAGGCATATTAGTAATGCACCACAAAGTGTGTTTACATCAAACAACCTTTCTTGAGTCAAAGATCCACAGGATGTAAAAGCTCTTTGTTCGGGGTTTTGATGGTGATTTACTCTTCCTGTTCTACTTTTGCTTGTAATTTGGTGAATCATGCAAGCAAAAGTAGTTGTGTGTGTGTGTGTGTACCGTGTTATTATAAACTGCAGTTTATATTTCTCAATTTTGTGATTTGTATATTCCTTATTCCTGGCTGGGTGATTCAGAAGAGGAGGCTGCTGAAGGTATGGGAGTAATGCAATTTACCAGAGCAGCATGCGGAGCAATGATGAACACTGGGTGCCTGTGGTTAAATTAACTATGACTAACATTCACAAATCATTATGAATCGTTCATGCTAGATTTGGTTGTGCTTTGAAAGAGTTCTTACTTTCTTTCTTTCTTTCTGTTTGAATGTTTCTGGCTGCTTTGCTGAGCTCGCTGGCTTTACTAAACCACTGTGTGCTTTTGCTCAGCAGGGGAGCAGGGGGTAGAGGAGGAAGTGGAGGAGCAGGAGGAGGAGGAGGCAGAAGAAGGTATTGCTTGTGCTTTGAGGGGAAAGTATCTTCTTTTTAAGACCCCTCATGGAGGGTAAATGTCAGCTGTTTCTGTGGACAACTTGATATTTCAGTCAGAAACATACTTCATGTAGTGTGATGAAGCTCACTGTTGACACGCACAGTGTCTTGGCATAAACGTTACTTATTCAATAAAATGTTCTAGCAGGCTATCAAAGGTTGCAGCAAAGGTTGCAGTCTCAAGACCTATTTAGTATTATTGAGAAACAATACTTGAGCTGAAAATATCCATTTAACATTTGGCAAGCAATGTCAGCAAGGAGATTGGTTTGTATAGAGTATGAAAAATTACTTATTCATCAATAAATACATGCCAAAATAGCTAAATAAATAATAATTAAATAATTACAGAAAAGTATTTCTATTTTTATGTATTTGTGAATTTACGCAGCATTTTCAAGTTTTTTATTTATGAATTTCTATATTTTATAATTCATTTAGGCTTCATACATTTCTTATATTTTTAATTTCTTTATTTTAGCATTTATTTATTTATGTATTAATTTGTTTACGATAAATAGTAAAGTAATTTTTTGTCCTCCATAGAGTAGGATTAATGCAACTATTAGCAGAGTAAGCTATCAAAATCCAAAACAAATATTGTCTGAATCGGTCTCTTTTAGCTGTCAGTAATGGAGAGATTTCAGAAAGTGACACTTAATGGGATCACATGTTTGTGACTGTGCCACTCTCGCACCCTCTCTCTCTCTCACACACACACACACACACACACACACACACACAGCTCTTGAGTGCTGTCTACTTTAAATACCAGAGGTGGGTAGCTCATTCTGAACTGATTACTTGTTCTTGTTCTCTCTGCAAGGCTGTCTATGGTCTTTGAACAAACTGCCTATTCGGTGAAACACAATCCAGCAACAAAACATAATGTGAATACATCTCCAAAAAGTGCGAATAAGCTCCAGCAATAGTAGGAATGAGGGAAAAGAGAGAAAAAAAACCTCCACATTTAATTAGGTTTAGCCTTAGGTTTTAGTTCTCTCATCTCATTCCTTTCACCATGAACTTGTGAAAAATGACAGATCATTGATGAACAATAGTTCGAATAAACCAATGAATCATTATCACACCCTGTGAGTGTCAAGATTTCTCACTGATATGTCACTATGTGCTGTACAACTTCATTCTCTGCCAGAAGCCGTGCAGGACGAGGACAAATCTGCTGCACAGGAGGAGGCCAACGAAGAACAAGGTGAAGGGTTCTAAAGTGGTTGTTTTCTGAGTGCAGACATCTGGTCAGTGTAGTTACTGTGTCAGTGGTTAGCCAGCAAGACAACAACATCCAAGTGTATATGTGTTGACAACAAAATAATGATGACAAACTCATTCCCTCCATAACCATCTATCAGTCAGAGACAGATGGGAAAATGATCTGCTGTCTCAGTTACACTTCACTTTGGTATGTGGCTGTCTGCAGGTAGTAGATAAGTCCAAACCTACAGGTTTTCTTCTTCTGTCTTAGTCACACCAGACACAGCACCCCATCCCTCCCAGCCCAAAAGCTTTTGATTATCACGTCATCAGCTATGTCAAGGCGTTTTCTCTTTTTAGTTGCCAATCATATGAAACGGGTGGGATTTTAAGATTCAGACTCATCTATGTCTTCAAATCAAAAAACGCACTGTGAGGCTTCTGTAAACCGTCACCTGATGTGCCATACGCAGTCAATTTGGCCTAGACTGGAAAACCACAACAACCATTTTGTGTGGACATTCATGGTATCAGAGGAATCTTAATGACTTTAATGATCTTATTATTTTTCCTCTAGCGCTACCATGAGGTTTGTGCTAGAGTTTTCTCTTATCCAGGGAAAAACTTTAGAATATATACTAGAAGGACTGCCTCAAAATTATAAACGGACAATATGTTAAGCAGCCTTTTCATTTAGCACCTTCAGGTCAAGATTTCCAGTACTTAACTAATGACATTCCCATCAGCTGTACTTTATGTTTAGTGGTAATTAGCAATGGTTAGCATGCTAACACACTAAACTAAGATGGTAAACTATCTGCTAAACATCAGCATTTTAACATGGTCATTGTGAGCATGTTAGTATTGCTGACAGAAGTAGAACCTTAGGGAGACATAAATGACACTAGAATCCTTTCTTTGAATGCATTTTTTTTCTTTATATGGCCTTTATATGCCATACCTTCTTTGGCGAGAGACTGCTTATTATCAAGACAACCACTCTCACTTCTCCAGAGTGCTATTTATATATGAGACACACACACACACACCCTTAACACAGACTAGCAGACAGTACTTGACTTTGTCAGTGTTCTATTTTGGACTTTCTCCTCTTCTCATGAACTCTAATTTATCATTTTTGTCTGTCAGCACTCCTAAAACACTACTATTTACTCTCCCCTCATACACTCATTTGACAAGACACTGTCACAGGCGCTCACAAACGTCTCAAGCATTTTTTTTTTGTTGTTTCAGATGGAGAAGGGGAAGCAGAGGAGGGAGAAGGTAACACTATTTATCTAAAGTGCATCAAAATAAACGCTGGCATGCCTTACACATTGTAAATGATTTTTTCTTTCATGTATTCAACCTTAACCTGACTCAAACCACACGTTAGCCTAAGATGAACTTTCTGAGATAAGTTTTATAAATAAGTCCATACACAGGCTCCATTGTAAGAACTTGTTGGTGTTCCTGGTAGGATTATGAAATGTTGAGTTTGTTCTTGGTGATAGCGTGTTTGGCCTGGACTAGCTCGTTTGAGTTTTCCCTTTCAATTTTTTATTCTTTCTCAACAGAGGAAGCCAAACCAAAATTCAAGTGAGTAATAATCGTACACACACACACACACACACACACACACAAACACAGAGATGTTCATTCTTCTACAGTGCTGTTGTGGAAACCAAATATTTACTGTAGAGCTAATTCTACTTAAAAAGACTTGCATTTTGGGAAATACACCTATTGACTGTCTTGCAGAGAGTTAAGATAACAGAGTGGAAACAGGGGGAAACAGCTAGCCTAAACAAAATATTCCAAGCACCTCTAAAGCTCACTGATTAACACTTTATATCTTGTTTGTTTAATCTGTACAAAGTTACTGCGCCCCGACAAGAAATAGTCCGGCACATAAATTGTACTTTTTACACTTTCGTTTTTGTGTGGATTAAACTAACAAGATATAACTAGTTACATGAGGTGCTGATAGTTGGGCTTTGAAACCTTTGGACAGAGCTAGGCTAGTTTGAGGCTGTTAAGGTACATTAAAACCATAAGTGCCAGATTGACACAATTTGTGTCAAAAATCACACTCCCTCTCGAAGTCTCGAACTCACACAAACATGGTATACATATTTTTAGATTCAGTATGACTTACACAGAGGAAATTAGTAGGCTATGTCCAGTGTCTATCATCTATAAATTTGCTTATAATATGTATATATCATTATATCACATTAAAAAACAAAAACAAACATTCCTTATAACTCCAGAACTTGCTTGCTTTAAGGTTTGTTCAGCATCAAAGTAATGCAGTGATGGCTGTCTGTACATACATGGAGACATTGCTTATAGTTTGGCATACTTTAAAGGTGTCCAAAATGTCAATAATATTAGGCTAAAAAACGGGACACGAGTTGTAGTTATCCATAGAATACTGTTTATCCCCATTAAAAGCATTATTGCAGTTACAAAAGTTAGAAGTAAGACAAAGATTAATAGGAGTGATAAAGTACATATAAAGTTATTTTTACCTTGCTCTATACATATTTTTGACTTCACTGAGCTGAAACTGAACCAGAAAAACAGAAAAACTCAAAATCTAATCTAACCTTACATTTAACCTCACCTTGGCTCTAAATCTCACCCTCATGTAACTTTAACCCTGGCCCTCACACTAACCATGTTACTGTATAATCAATATATTAGTCATCAGTGTTTATAAATGGCATTAGGTGAACGCAGAATATAAATTGGTTAAAACTTGAAATCCAAAGTTTAAGGTTTGGGACTTGCATGGACTTTTCATTTGTATAACAATCACATGTTCCTGTCTTTGTCTATATTACCACGGTTAGTTAATTTGAGTTAATTTTGTAACAGTGAGTTAAATAAAAATCTATTCTAAAGCAAAGAATTATAAATATAAAGAAGTTGCTTCTAAGCATTCATGACATCATCAGCTAGACATGCATGAAAGGACATATGATTGGCACGTTCAATTAGCTGATCACATTTTATCCTCATTTGACAGCCACGGCAACTGTGACTGAGGATTTTTTTCTGTTTTTCTTTTCCTTCACTCATTGTTTTTTTTTCATTTTTTATCTCCAGGCCATTTATCATGCCCAACCTCATCCCTCCTAAGATTCCAGATGGCGAGAAGGTTGATTTTGATGTGAGTGACAGACTGGGACAGAGCGGCACCTTTACTTACAATACATATTGTTCCTTGTGTGCGAACATTTCTACCTAACGGTGTATTGTGTGATTTTAAAGACCAGACGTTATGTTGGAATTGATATGTCAATTGGCCTTTTATTGTGTTATTTTTGCTACTTTTCAGTGAACTAACACTGAAGCCTCATAGTTTTTACACTGTGTAGTCATTTTGTTTTAGTACAGGGGCCTCATTTATAAAAAGGATTTTGATTTTAAGAATGACTTGCACAGAAAAAACACAAAAGTAGTTATAAAACCTTAAAACTTTACTTTGATTTGTAAAAGATCTCTAAGTCTAGAGTTGATGAAAATCATTTTCTGCTGGTTATGGTGGGGGTATTGTTTGGCCATGTTTGTCTGTGGTGAACTTTGCATTAGCTTTATGAACAATGTGATAGGAATTATCAATTAAAGGTGTGAGGAATTAATTGCCAGATCAAGGTGCTTTGAAGTAATAACGGTATGCGGTGTTCTATGAAAGGTGTGTCAAATTAGTAAAGTCAAGTAACCATGGCTGTTCTTAAAACCTGCCTAGCATAAGCAAGGTTTTAAATGCTCAGTATCTTTTTGAACGTAAGCAAACACAAGTTAAAGTATAAATCTAAGAACATTTTTATATATGAGGCCCCAGGTATCCCTTTAATTTGACAACAAATGTGTCTTTCTGTATTGTGGAAAACAATGAAAAATAGGCCCTTACCATGCAGTACAAGAATCACTGAGCCCCTGTGTCTGTAGGATATACATCGTAAAAGGATGGAGAAGGACCTGATGGAGCTTCAGACTTTGATTGAGGTCCACTTTGAGAGCAGAAAGAAGGAAGAAGAGGAGCTCATTAATCTCACGGAGAGGATTGTGAGAGCCCCACACTATAGTTAATCAAATGTTGATGTTTTCACACGCACTTAATGTCAAAGATCTGCTTTGATCAGATGTGACGAACTGTTGTGCAGGAGAAGCGGCGGTCCGAGCGAGCAGAGCAGCAGAGGATCCGCAGTGACAGAGAGAAAGAACGACAGAAGCGTCTTGAGGTACAGTCACGTTCAAGCTGAATAATGTCATTTATGCTTCCTGCATTTCACTCCTGGTCCTCTTTCTCTCTGGGTCCATGTCCCTTTAGGAGGAGAGAGCTCGTAAGGAGGAGGAGGAGGCCAAGAAGAGAGAGGATGATGCAAAGAAGAAGAAAACCCTCACTAGCCTCCACTTTGGAGGCTACATGCAGAAGTTGGTGAGCAGGTGGAGTGCTCATAGTGTGTTTTTCCTCCCCCAAAAGGGTTAAAGTGGTCAGAGGAATGCTTTATTTCACTCTCCAACAGACAGAAAAACGGAGTGGTAAGAGGCAGACAGAGAGAGAGAAGAAGAAGAAGATCCTGAGTGACAGACGCAAACCTCTGGACATCGAAAACTTGAGCCAGGAAAGACTCAAGTACGTATAGAAATATTGTGTCATTTTACTAACAAGTAAGACAAAGTATTTTTTTAGGGATATTCTTGATGAAACATGAGGCAATGGAAATAATCCCTCAACATAACAAAATACTGTGCCATTTCCTGTATCTGTGTCTCATAGGGAAAAAGCTAAAGAGCTATGGGAGTGGATGTACCAGCTGGAGGCAGAGAAGTTTGAACTGCAGTATCAGCTCACCCAACAGAAATATGAGGTGTGGGTGCCACAGTATACCACACATATTGTTGATCGCTAATAGACCTCGATAGAGTAACATTTGCATGTTTCCTTTGTTCTAGATTAATGTGCTGAGGAACCGTGTCAGCGACCATCAGAAAACGTGAGAAACTAACCTTTTTCTCTCTGATGCCACACACACTTAACAGAGACAGAAAAAAACAGGATTGTCACAATATATGGAGCTGAGGTTCAGATATCCTGACTGAGCTCCTCAGTATGACTAAAGGAAATGGCCCCAGAGAAAAAGAAAAGAACTCCCAGGTTCTTTCCCTCTCTCACTGAACATCGGTAATATGCATTACCTCCTGTTTTCATAGGTTGACTCCCTGTGAAGTTTGTTCTTTGGCCTGAACCCAGTTTTTGCCAAATTCTGCACCAAACGCCTCTCAGTGTTCATGCACACGCCTATTGCCCAAGGTCTGAAACCAAATACAAATGGTGGGGTTAGGAGAAGATCATCAGGTGCTTGTGTTGATTTGTTGTCATGTTGGCTGTTTTGAGTACTCATCACTATGGCATTTTAAAGTAAGAAAAGCACCTCGCCCTTACTAAGTGACTGTCCAGCTCTCGATTTACTCATCTTGAAAAGTTCACAAGCCCCCCCCTGAGGCTCTACTGTAACTGGGTGAGCTGGCTGCATGGATGGGTGTGGCAGGTCAACTGTCACAAACACACTAAAACACTGCACTTTAGTCCATTTTAAAGAAACTGCACCTAGATATGAGGATACCGATGACCTAATATATTTCTAAACCAGTTTTTACATCAAAACTTTTATAAAAATTGGTCTGCAAGCAACATCTGGAGCTTGTTGAGAGAATGACATATTTTATAAATACCACTCAGGTTTGATCAGAAACACAGCACCAGGAAAGCTCTACTAAGGGTTGTGAATGATACTCTGATGCATTCCATGGTGAAACTGCCATTTCAGTTTTATTTGATTTGTCTGCGGCTTTTGAGGCTACTGATCATGCTATTCCAATTGATTGGCTTGAAAAATGGATTGGAATATCTGGTGTAGCACCATACTGGTTATTATTTATCCAACCAAAATCTGTTTGTATCCACTGACAACAAAGTATCCACCTGTTTTTTTGACATTTGGGGTACCTCAGGGGTCAATTCTTGGACCCATTTTATTTTCATGAAATTTGTGTCTGAGCCAAGCAGGCAAGATCGTGGGTTCGAACCTGGGCCTTTTTGTGTGGAGTTTGCATGTTCTCCACGTGTCTGTGTAGGTTATCTCCTGGTGCCCCGTCTTCCTCCCACCATCCAAAGACATGCAGGCTTGGTTAATTGGTGTCTCTAAATTGTCCTTAGGCACGAGTGAGTGAGACTGGTTGTTTATGTGTAGCCCTGCGATTGACCGGTAACCTGTCCAAGGTGTACCCCGCCTTACACCTGATGTAAGATGGGATTGGCTCCAGCCCCCCACGACCCTGTACACAGGACAAGTGGTTGAAGATGGATGGATGAATGGATGTGCCTGAACCTCGGGCCTCATGTGACTTCTTTTTGTTTTCATCAGATCCAAGAGGACCAAGCGAGGCCTGAGGAAATAGACGTTGACGTGTTGAGTGAGCAGTATAATGATCAGCCCCATCCTGCAGCTGTCGCCTCAAACAATGCCCTGCGCTTTTTGTTTTTTTTGCCACACCCCAATCCCACCTGTTTCCCTAATACCATCACCTAAAGTGACAATAATATCCAGTTTTTCATCTCACTCCGTAGTTTCCGTGTTCCCATCCTTTGAATTAGATACTCTGTGTTTAAGGGTGTAAATAAAACCATCTTAATTCAATTGTTTCCTTCTTTTCAGACGTTTGGGTACGGGTGCATGTGTTATTGGCACTCAAAACTCTAGAGAGTAAAATGACTCAGTATCTCAAGACATGAATGCAAAAAGCCTGAAGCAAAGACAGGAAGAGAAATGTCCCTACTCCCAGACAGGCTCTGACATGACTGGGACTGACATGATGCACCTTGGGCTAACGCCCAGACCTCCACCCTACATGCACATGCACTTACATATACACACACACCCACACACACAGAAAGCTGAAAGAGGATGAATCATTTGCATTTACCCATAATCAAGGTGGGAAAATCCTCTTTATGAAAAAGGTAGTTCCTCCTACAACTGCTATGTATCTCCTCTTAAAAGAGTATCAAAAGCTCATCTCAAAGTGAATTTACATGACAACACTCTGGGTTTTGATCAGACATGCAAACTAAATACCAATTAAGTAATCAGTGTCGCTCCAACGTGGGCCAGATATACTGGAGTTACAACTTCTAATGAAAAAAGCATTTGATTCAGTGGTAGTATGATTTAACACTTTGTGGCCAGATCTAAACTCAATTATAAGCGCACACACATACCTACTTGCTGTAGTTTAAGGATGGAGTTTGCCTCTGTGACATCTGTTTGATTTTTCAGCACTCCACCACTCAGGAGAGGGACACGTTTCTAACCTGCTATATGCTAAAATAATCTAAATCAAACTATACTACTTTTCATTACTTGTCAAAGACAGTACCAGGTGTGACAGTTAAACGGAACAGACTGAACAATTGACAGTGATTTGGTGGTGTTGGCGTTAACAAATGCAGACGGTCTCTTGTCCTGCATGCACGTAACTCTAGCTGCTGGTCAAATTGCACAAACACCTTCTCCCATCAATCACTGGAGACTGGGATCGTCATAAGGAAGTTTATTGACAGAGAAATGAAACACAATTACCAAAGGTACTAAAATATAAATGAGTCTCAAGCACCATACAATTATTATTTTCTAAAGAAATAAGAGAAAATACAACTTCGCTATGCAACCACACAGCTACAATGCTGTAGTATTACTGTAGCTAACGGGATGGCTGAAAGATAAGCAAGTGTTCTTACTCAACATTTCTGGAGTTTCAGAGTCCTCTGATGCATCAAATGATGAAATAATAAACAACCAGTCAACTTTAGCAAACTATCCTATCTAAATCTAACTCATGCAGAACATAATCAGTAAATCAGTTCCAGTATAATGTAAACCTGCCTCTGTCAGACCGTCACAAAAATGAAACTCATTTTGTTTTCATAGTTGTTTTGTTAGTCAGACACACACACACACACACACACACACGCACACACGCACACACACACACACACACACTCTACTGGAATGAAAACTTGGAGCATAATTAGTTCAAGAGATCTACAAGAAATGATGAACTGAGAATCCAGTATCTTCCAACATTCGTATTGTGCAAACATCAAATACGCATATGAACCTTTTGCTGGCACACTGAATTACTTTAAAATTAGTTGTTGAAAAAAAGACCACCACTTACAATGTTGTTTTATATCTGTTATTTATTTTATGTACAGACTGAGTAACAGGGAAAGCTTCTAATTATATGCCACACAAGCATTTCTGCAAAAATACATTTTAAGCAATACTGACATGACATCAATCTTCTCCGAGCCAAATGAACCTCAGCATGACTGTATGTCTCAAGCATATCGGCTGTGGTAGATCATTGGAGCCATGGGGAATCGCCACAGATGCCAACGAACTCATCTCTTCGCAAGAATACTTAATAGTGATTTTTTTCATGCTGGGTCTTCAAAAAGCATTTTGGAAGACCTGAAACCTGTTTTTAGTAAACAAGACTGTAGTTTTGTTATGACAGCAGATATCCCGTAAAGAGCCCTTAAAAATGTATAGGTAAGGTAGGAAAATTGACATATTAGATGGAGAACCACACGTGTTTTTTAAATAAAAACAACATTTAAAGGTCCAGTGTGTGGTATTTAGGAGGATCTATCGACAGAAATGCAATATAAGAATGTGTGGGGCACAGTAGCTTCTCCTACGTGCTTGTAAAGGGAGCGGGAGTGGTGCCCGGTGCATTCAAGTGGTGTCGGAATAATCAGAATTATTTTCCTTCCTTAAATCTTTGTTGCAAAAAGAGGAATAGAGTGTACATGGGATAACAATAAGTATACAGGACAGTATACAAATATAAGATATAAGAAGACACAAATACTAAAAGCTTTCCCAGGGGAAGACTATAATATATAAAGATATTAAAAGAGGACCATGTGAGCCTTTTTGTTTTTAGATTTCTCAACACCTAACCACTAGATGCCACTAAAACTTACACACTGAACCTTTAAATATTACATATTGGAATGCCTGGCTTCTCTCACCTGAGGTGGCCCATACAGATCATAGTTCATTACAATTATGTTCAAGGGCACAGCCCCTTCATTATCTCTTGTGTGTGTTCTGTTGAATAAGATATAAGAACTCTGAAAAGGCTCTCAGTATGCAGCCAGCAGCTAACACAGACCATGTCAGGCTTTTAGGGATTTTTCACCGGAGAACTGACTTGCTCCAAATTTCTGTACATAGTTAATAAATGAGCACCTGTCTTGCCGTAGTGTTACATGTTGTGTTCTATATTCCAATCCTTCTCTGTCTCCAATACATCCGTTTATGCAAGAAAACGAATAATAAATGAAAAACATGGCAACAAAAAAAAAAGTACAATTTTTAAAAGTTCAATAAGCAAGTTAATGACAAAGCAACATAAAATAAAAGACTCTTGGTACTGCACTTTAAAGTGATTGATATTTTGGGAATATGCTTTTTCACTCTCTTGCCTTGAGAGTTAGACGAGAAGACAGATGCTGTTCTCATTTTTGTTTTTTTAACAATTAAACAAACAAAATATAATGTGTAAATCAGTGAGCTTTAGAGGGGGCAAGTTGGTGGATTTTGTCACTTTTGGCTAGAGCTCTGCCTGTTTCCAGTCTTTGTGCAATGCTAAGCTAAGAGCTTGCCTGCTCATATTTAATGTACAGACGAGAGTTGTATCAATGTTCTAATCAACTCTCAGCAAGAGAGCGAACAAGCGCCTTTCCCAAAATGTTGAGCTATTCCTAACTATTAAGGCACTCATGTTAAAAGCTGCTTCCGTATTTTTTTTTCCATATTTTTTTTCAAAACCTGAACTCAGAATCACAGAATTAAGCAGACAACAAAACAAAGTAACAAAAAAATCCAATAAACTGCACTAGACATTAAAAATGTAGCATTTCTTTGCTTTCATGTGGAAACCTTGCAAATCCAAGTGTTTTTTTTACTTCAACTGAATCCATTAACTTCAAGAAAGCAAACAAAACAAAAACATATTTAAAATAAATGTTCTCATCATACTTTCTAATTACTGAGCACATTCTTTAGATGTACAATATTTCTTCCAATAGCAACCCTGTATTTTTCTTATTACTTTTATTGTTGGCTGCTCAGTCATCGAGCCACAACAGATATGTTACCTTTCAGCCACTGTAGATAGACACATTGGCCATTCCTTAATCTAAACAGTCACTGCATGCCTCAAGTAACTTTGACAGCAGATAACGTTGTTTATCTACATTGTCTGGTGTGTTGTGGCTCTCAGGCTGTAAGAACTGGGTTTCAGCACATGCACACTTCACCTACCATAAACACACTCAGCCGTTTATGTACACAGACAGAAACATATCCACATTAAATACATACAACACTGCAGGATTATTCAAGAAATTAATAGCTTTTCTCTAACGTATGTTCAACATATGATTGACTCTTAATTGATAGGCTCTTTCAACAAGGATATCATGTGAAGAATGTAATTCTGCTCTCCTTGTCACAAGGGTGTGGCCACAGCAGTGTCTAAACATGCTGGTTCCCATCTGCAAGCGCACACAGGAGCACATGCATGAGAAGAGGCAGACAGAGAGAAAAAGTTGTAATCCTTCTGACACAATTTCGGCTTGTGACGGCCCCGCTGAGCCTTTAAAAATCTGAATACATGCAGATACAGGCATTCAGAAGCAAGTCGTACCTCTCAGGCTCTGCGCTGCTGTTCCACTTGCTCATCACACTCACTCGATAACTTGGGCCGACTTGTGCACCGCTGTGGTATTGTCATTCACAAAGAGCGATTTGGCCATCCCCAGCTGTGGATCAAAATAAGACTTAGCTGAAGGGTGTTGCACAGATGGAAGAGCACACACACACACGCACACACATACATATAACACACTCTAGCTCTAACTGTGAGAGAAAATGTACTGTAGCAGCAATTTATAGAGCCTCAAGCGAATCATGGCAGTGTGGGTGTTTTTACCTCTCTTTCTACCTCACTTTTTTAACTGCATGTATAAGCTTTACTACTGTTCATTTTATTGCTCGTAGTCATAAGAAAATTTCAAGATCATCCTTCATGTCTTGAACTCTTCATCTAGCTTCCTTTTTACATGTATTATTCCCCCATAATAGACAGCGAGTACTCAAAACCAGTCTGTCTGGATTCCAATGTGACTGTTTCTGTATTCACTGAATTCTTGGGTGGGGCAGGAGACAAGGGAAAGTCTGTGTGTGAGCCAGAGGAGTAATAATAAACACCCACCCACTTCAGCAGCACGAGCATGTGATAAGCTTTGACCTTATGCTTGGACACAATAGGTTCATGTTGTGTCTGCCTTTGAGAATGAAGCACACAGTCAGTCACACTTTTTGCATTTCAGTTCTTCCTAATTTACCTTTTTCACAACACCTTGCAAATTTTTCTCGTTCCATAAACTGTAGAGCAGCAGGGAAGCTGCTCTTCTGCCTTTGGGGAAAGCCCTAGGACAAAACGGCAGAGGTCATTAAGGGAGAGCACAGGCGAGCACAAACAAGAAACTGAAGATCTCACCTGCACTTTGACAGAAACAGAAAACAAAAGTTGATAGAGAGGGAGATTTCGCAATTTCCCTATTACTCTAATGCATTGATTCATTCACAGAACATGCTGTCAATTGTTTTAATTAGGATTTCCCTGGTAAAAAACAGTTGACAGCATGTCCTGTGAATGTAATACGAAGACTGTTTCTGGAAAGAGGTGTTTCTGATGATATCTTATGTGTTTTTTTTCCAGTGCTGTGAGCACCAGAAACAAAATTCCATTCATAGCCATCACATTAGAGAGCAGGCAGAAATCTCAGACAGATCTCAAAACAGGGGTTAGATAAAACTCTAAAGGATCTGCACACCACTAATAGCGAGTGGAAAGAAAATGCTGTTTGGAATTTGGATGAACCAACCCAAAGCCCCAAGTAGGTTAAACAAACAGTTTGTCACTGCTTTGAAAGCACAATCTCCCACACAGAGATGAATAAATGAAAACTCACCCATTTTCACTGAGGTCAGCCACTGATGACACCAGTTCATTACTAAGGACCTTCTTGCTGACCTCGGTGTCCGCCAACATCAGAGTCCGTACTGTGCTGCAAGCTGTTGAAATAGTTTCGTCAGACTTTCCCATCTCCGCGGGGCTGGAGGACAGGAGGCTGGTGAGCTCAGGCAGAATCTGCTTTGCTACAGAGAAGACACAGGAAACATAAAGTGAATCCATTTTATGTGGACTAACTCAGCGTCTATGCATCTGCAACACCGCTGCCGGCCAAAACAAACATCTCATGTCAGCATGACATGCTCTTCCTTACCCATGGTGGTCTGCAAACTGCTGGTCCGGGACATGTTACCCACCAGGGATATGGCAGTCTTCTGTAGGCTGTGGTTAGGAGACTTTATAAGAGCAGGCATGTACACCAGAGCTCCCAACTTTTTAACCAGAATCTGGCTCATGGCACTGGATCCCTGGAACAGTAGTAAACACGATAAAGAAGGAGGAAAACACACTAGCTCCCAATTCACTATAGCAGTCCGTAATTATACCATATTTGAATTTTGAGTCTAGCTGACTTTGTAATAATTTGACATTTGAATGACTCACTTTCCTTTCTCCTAACTTCTTCTTTCTTTCTCTAATAACCTCTGAATCCCTGGAGACAAAACTCCACCCTTTCTCACAAAACCAGTCCATTTTTCTTATATATTGCGCGGTTGTGTCATTATTCGTACCGCCTCTTTTAACGGGTATAATCCTAAATATCTAAATACCACACACAAAGGATAAGCCTCATAATTATCTTCTTGGCACTCACTGCTCCCTTGCTGGCAGTGAGGTTCTGCAGGGCACCACAGCAGGCTTCCAGGGTGGCATCTTTCTGAGACGAGCCCAGCAGGGCCAGGTAGGTCTGCATGGCTTTGGGGTGGCACAACCACTTCACACCTGACGGGGCACTGTCCTCTGGCAATCCCCGAGCCACATCAAATGAAAACTGAGGAGATACGATGGGGGGTGGGGGCTTAGATTAAAGGCCTGTCATGATTTAGCCAACAAACATGGGTGGAGGTGTTGTAGCTGATTCCCACCTGCTTTTGAGCCTTGCTGCTTTTAGGGCTGAAGCATCCAATCGCGGGACTTTTCTTACTCCCAGGTTGACCCCCCATCTGAGGTTGGAACTTGCTGAAGCACTCAGGGGACTCGGCCTCCAGCTGGTAGGTTAAGTTATGGAGGATGCACGCACAGTTCTCCACAGACTAGAGGAGAGGAAAGGAGCTGTTATTAACTACACTATTTTGTCATCACCATTTTCAATAGTAGTACATTAAAGGTCTTCTTCTTATATTTTTGTTCATCATGACTTTTGGTTGTAATGCTATAATGCAGAAAAAACAATATGATAATCTGATTCTTATCTACATGTTTCTCAAGTGCACAAATAAAAAAAAATATAGCTGTAAGAGACAATAATCAGGGTCCAAGCAGACTGTGAAATTTTGAATCATTTTTAGTGCAGGAGATCCCCACAATGTGACTAAGCCACTGGTGAGAAGTGGTTTCCACGCACCTTCAAGTTAAGTCTGCTATGGTGTCAAGTTAAGACAATGACACCACATGTGCCACATTTCTCAAAATTAAAAATGTTTTGACAACAGTCAAATGTTGATGAAAAAAATCACATATCATTCTGCTGGTGTTGCCAAATATTTTGGTGATATTAGATCTAACACTGAGCAAAAAAGAAAATCAATCACTAAATTTTATGCATCAACTAAGTAGTGACCGTAGATCAAACCAAATTTTGTATGAATCCATGCAGCCAAGATATACAAGATATAAACTTTTTGCATTTATGGCACAACATCCCAGGACTGCTCAGCAAAACTCCGACCTAGCACCCGAATGCATGCTCCAAGAATGGTCAGCAGGTGGAACTTAAATAATTTTAGCTGAGAAAAAGAAGAAAAGAACGAAAGAATTATAATAAAAACACTAGTGTAATGAAACCAGTGCACTTCTCATTCTGTTACATCTGCCCCTGGGACATCATCTGCCACGCCCTCGGCCTTTAATTCAGCGCCGCTCTAACCTGTTGCCACTCCCTGAGTGACTTTAACTCTCTCTCTGTCTGCATCTCATCTCTCCAATCAAGCCTCAACAAATACTCAGGCCTGCCACTCCCACTCTGCCAGATCGAGCCATTATATACCAGTTTTTCGCTTTTTTTTGCATTTTGTTGTTGTTGCTGTTGTCTTGTTGTTGACGATCCTGTTCTGCGTTTCGCAGCCCTGCCTGTTCTCATTTCTGGCCCCTGTTTCATCTGCCTTATCTGATCAAGCCTGCTGCTCAGCGCCACCCTGTTTCCCCCCTCTGATCCCTGCTCTATCAATCCCCTTAGATCTCACTCTGGAGCTACTCCTTAGGCTCTTAACTGCCCCGTGGCCCAGCCCCAGCACCTGCACCAGCACCAGCACTATCCCTCACCTGGAGACCATTATATTGTACTCTGGAATAAATATTTTAAATTTCATTCCTGTCTCCTCTGTGGCTGGATTTGGGTACACCAGGTCCTGCAGCCCTTGTAATCCATTCACTGCCACTGCCATGTAAATAAAGGTTCATTGTTAAAAGTTGTGTTGAAATTATTTTTTAAATGGAAGTAAAAAACCCCCATCAGAACTCGGCAATAAACAAAATTAAACAAGTTTGAGTAAAGTCAATTAGCTTTAGTTAATGAGGCTTGATGACACAATCAATCAATGATAACATAGAGATAAAACTACACACGGTATATATTACAGATAACACCATTATAGCATCAGCATGCATAAAGTGCAGCAACTGTGCTCTTCCATAACCACAGGGATTCTAGTCAGAGCTTATTACAAGAATAAAACCTTACAGAGCTGACCCAAAATATATTCAACATCTGTCTCCCACTCAGACAACATACAACAGCTCCAATCATATTACACTAGTTCATTAAAATAAGCCTGTGTAAACACAGTATGAGCAGAGACATGGAATTAGGCACACATCCACACCCAAAACTTCCACAAATGAGAGGGTAGACATACAAGCACCAGCTAAATATATACACATGTGACTCCGCCTGCAGTATTTACCTGCTTATATGTGTGTGTGTTTATGGATGTGTCTGTGAGCATGCCAGTGTGTATACATCCACTAGGTGTGTATGTATGCTTCTATTTTATGTGTGCACATGTGCTTAAGGACATATTCAGTATCCAGACTAAACTAAGTGTTTAAGAGACACGAAACACATGTTCTACAGGAACTATGAGTAAACTAGAATTCGGCACCAGACGTAAATCCAACAGTAGCTGTTCTCGTTTGCTCACACATCCACAATTCAGTGTCAAGAGACAGTGTGGGAAAAATGTTGTGAGCCAAGTTTTAACTTTTGATGTTGCACTGTAGTGATACATATCAGTACTGGTTCCTCCCTAAGGCCCTTGACAGTAGGGTTGTAACAAACTATTATTTCCTCAAGTAATCGATTAACCATTCTATAAAATATACGAATATTAAAAAATGCATGTAACAATTTCCTTAGCCAAAGATTAAGTCCAACCCACAGTCCAAAACCCAAATATATTAAGTGCACCATCATATACAATTGAGGAAATTACAAAATCCTCACAACTGAGATGATAGAATAAATCTGTCTTTTAAAAAAATGAATCTATTATAAAAATAGTTGATTAATTTGATCGATTTAGTCAGTTGACTAATATTGTTTCAGCTCTACTTGACAGAATTAGTTTTACTCATAGTGATTATAATGGTGATGTGGAGGGGAGGGGAGGAATTTAAAGAGCCAAGAACTTAAAATAATTTCAGTTATAATGTTATCAGTACACTGAAAAATAAATTTACAGTTTCTCAGTGACCTATCAGAGGAGGACAAAATGGACAAAAATGCTCATATAATTAGTCTACAGATTTACGAGTGCAGTGCCCTGTTCACAAATACTAGTGGTGAGTTGGAAAAGGTTCTGTAAGAGATGAGAAAATTCACCTTGTCATCTGGGTTTTCCTCTGCCACGCAAGACTGGATGTAATTCATGAGGGAGTCGATGAGGCCCCGGCACTCTCTCATCGCCTGCCTCTCCTTCTTTTGGGCGCAGCTAAGGTTCCTACACACATTTCAATAATTCATTTAAATCCACATGGAACCACTGACATGTTTAAAATATATGAAGAAACACAGAAATGTGAACGCCTCAGCATGTAACCTGCACTATCACACCCTGTTTGCAAACATGATCGCGGTGATTAGGCATGAGGTGCACGTTTCCAAGGTGTGATTTGGCAGTGGCCAGTACTTGCAATGATGTGTTGTGTTTAATTTCCATTTACATTAAATAACTGCCAGAAATAAACAACCTCTTTTCAGACTGATCTCAAGAAGGATGCAAACCCATCAATTTAGGTGAAAACACAACTGTGTAGTGCACATCAGATAAAAAACATTTAAAGGTGTTGGGGGAAAAATAAAGGTAGAAATAAGTCAAAGGAGTGGCTCACTGTACTGATCGGCACCAATGCATTTAATTCAACAGAGCAATATTTGGACTAGGGCTAAAAACTATTATTCTCACTATCAATTAATTTGTAGATCAATTAAATGTTTTGTCTTGCTTTGAAGCAAATCCTCACACTGGACAAGCTGAAACCTGAGAATCATTTTTTCTTGACCTAAATCATTTCAGAATTATTGACAAATTGATTAACAGACATCACAGAGCCTTGATAAAGATGTCTGTGACTGTGTCTGTGATCAAAACGTTACTCAATTTAACTCATGCATCATGGATGATCAGTACAGTCTGCAGGGTTTTTGTCTGATCTCTGCCTTCATGAAAGCCAACCATGTAAATAGGCACAGAGGCGCTGATCTTAATTAAATGTTCTCACCGCAGGCAACCTGTGGCACTGTAGAAGACATCAGGGTGTATGTTGTTGTTGATGCTGTTGTCTGACCAGGAGGTAAATGGCAACACCACATTCTCAGTCAGGGCGGGCAGTGCTGTAGCTATAAGTTCTTCCTTCAGCTTATCATTTGAGGACAGGTTCCATAGCAGACCTACAAATTGTGATGAAAGTAAAGTCAGAAGCATTAAAAGCAAAGCCATTTTTGAGGTGACTGCAAAAACATGAATTTCATTATTGCAGTGTCACCTTGAGGTCAGAATAGCGGATGAAATATTCAACCTTCGACTTAATGTGACCTCAATGAGTACTGCATAAATGCCCCCTTGAGCCAATTTTGATTTATGAGCATTTATGTAAAATTGGCAAAACTTAGAGATACAAATGTAAAATGTATAATTTTAGATCAGCAAACTACGTAGATGATCCTGCCTGGACAAGTTTCAGGACAGCTGGATTAATGGTTTATGACCCACTAGGCCAACCTTCAACCCAAGATTTGGCTATATTCAGACTGCATTCAGCTAAATCAATAAAAATGCAAAGGAATAACACAATGTCACACGCAGCACGCTGTTTAAAACTCACTCCCTCTGTCTCTCTCTCTCTCCCCACTGTGTCTGCTCGAACAAATAGCACACACGTAACTCAGAAGAGAGCTCCGGTCATGTGGATTTTAGGTATAAGAAAGGAAATTTGTGAGCAGACGACGGTGAGGTAGAGAAGGAAGAGAGCCAAATGTTTAATAATGGCTTTTTGTGGAGCTTTTTCATTCAGCGCGGCTCAGTCTACAGCAGAACTGCGGCTCTACAGTGATGTCAGACTGAGGTCGCATTTAAAAAGATCCGATCTGTATTGGATTTGGATCACATGTGGAAGTGGCCCAATTCCGAACTTGAAAAGATCAGATTTCATGTGACTTGTTCCTGTTCACACTGTTATAAAAAGATCAGATCTGAGTCACATATGGACAAAAAAATTGGATTTGGGTCACATTGGCCTGCAGACTGAACGCAGCCTTTGAGGTCACGTCCCAATAAAAATATCCTACCAGTAATTTGTTTCTGGGTCTCAGTAGAATCTGTCTCCTTTAGTAGCTGCAGGGCCTTTGCTATACCACCACAGTGCTGAACCTCCAACTTGTTGTCCTCATCTTTGAACACTAGGTTTCTCAGAGCCCCGGCAGCAGACTGACTCACCCCAGGGTTGGGGCTCCGCAGCAGGGACACCAGAATGGGGATACCCCCTAGTTGGGAAATCTGTGACACAGAGATGAAGAGGGAACGGGTTTTGAAAATGGGAGACTTAAGGCGTGCCAATGGATTGCCTACAATGCAAATTACAAGCAGAACTAGCAGCCAAGTGTGATAATAATTGCTTTCTCTTCTGTTTCCCTCAAGGCAGGTTACAAAAAGGTCTTCAAAGAGTGCTCCACCGATTGTGTGACCACTATAAGACAATCCTCTCACAACTGTGATGTGAAAATAAACAACACTGCAGTGCATGTGTACATGTGTGCAGGGCGTGTCTGTGCATTTTAGGAAGAAGCTTTTACAGTATATTAGTGTGAGAGTGTTCGGACCTCCTGCTTGGTGCGCTCCTCTTTGAAGGTGAGGTGGTGGATAAAGCTGGCTCCACACAACTGAAAATTCTCTTCAGGGTGAGACAGGAACTCTAAAGCCTCATCTAGGGTCAGGTCTGACATGTTCACCCTGCAGTCGCAGGCACAGGAATGGAAGAGAGGGTTGGAAATGAGACATTTAATTAGTCTGATGCCATGAGTCTAGTATGGATTTAATGTAATGTAAGAAATAGTTTTGGATGCATTTTGAAGATAGTGAGTGTATTGCTCTTTTGTCATATTATACTCAGGTAAAAACATGGCTTAGGGTGAATATTTCTTTAAAATACTCTTGGCTGCCAGCAAGAGAGCCATCACATGGTAATAGCTGCAGCAAAACACTTTTTAAAAAAGGACAATTGGACTGCAATTATTATTTAAATAATAATAATGATATGTAAAATATGTAAAAAAAATCGACAAAAAGTACTCTCACAAAAGTAAGTACACCCCTCACATTTTTGGAAATATTTGATTATATATTTTCATGTGAATAACACTGAAGAAATGACACTTTGCTATAATGTAAAGTAGTGAGTGTACAGCTTGTATAACAGTGTGAATTTGCTGTCCCCTCAAAAGAACACACCGCACAGCCATTAATGTCTCACACTCCCTCATACTGGTCACTGGAAATTCAACATGGCACCTCGTGGCAAAGAACTCTCTGAGGATCTAAAAAAAATTGCTGCTCTACATAAAGATGGCCTGGGCTATAAGAAGATTGCCAAGACACTGAAACTGAAATGCAGCACAGTGGACAAGACCAAATAGAGGTTCAAAAGGACAAGTTCCATTCAGAACAGGCCTTGCCATGGTCAACCAAAGAAGTTCAGTGCACATGCTCAGCGTCATATCCAGAAGTTCTCTTTGGGAAATAGACGTATGAGTGCTGCAAAGGTTGAAGGGGTGGGAGGTCAGCCTGTCAGAACTCAGACCATACGCTGCACACTGCATCAAACTGGTCTGCATGGCTGTCATCCCAGAAGGAAGCCTCTTCTGAAGATGCTACTCACATAAACCACTTCTTAATGACTGAAAATGTCAGGAGTCCAGGTGAACTCACGCTGATTGTTGCTCTAACTTGGATGTTTTCATGGTACCCATCTTGCCGTCAGTTTGAGACAGGGCAGAGGGCGGCTGGACGATGCGTGTCTGGCTGCTGGTCATCTGGGTGCCGTTGGTTATGGAATAGGTGCTTTGTCTATTTCCTCGAGTCTGGAGGGAATGCTGGCTCTGGGCAGCCTGTCCTTTTGCTCTCTAAAAAAGAGCAATGTACAATGGTTATGCAGTATGGTAGTGTGCATTGAAATTTTATCTTATTTGTTTGAATAATTTATTACATAAAAACCACATGGAAAATGTTTAGGTACTTCAATGACACTGCAATTTAACATATGAAAATAACTCATCACCATAACAGGTGCAGGAGCAGGAGAAAATGGAGGCGCCAAGGCAGGGTCACTGCGACTGGGTTTCAGCCCATTGGGTCTGTTGGGCCAGGTGGAAGCGTTGGTTTGCTGTTCCCATGTGGCTGAGGTGCTCACATATCTTCCCCTCATGGCTTTAGCGGATAGAGTGCGGCTCCTTTGAGTATTCACCTAAAAAGAAAGAATATATGGCTCAGGAGGTTAAAATACATGAAACATTCCTTTTTTAAATTGCACAGCTCAAAAATCACACAACCTAACAGGAAATCCATTATCTGCTAAATCAATGCAGACTTCTCTATAGTAATCCAGGTCGGGGGGGGGGACCAACTAACTTTCCACAACAGCAGTTTCCAAAGAAATCCCCTGTAAACCAAGACAGAGGACCTGACACAGAGCCTGCATTCCTCTTCTTGCTCTCCTTTTCCTCAGTTTATGTTGAAGGCAAGAGGACGCACCAAACAATCACACAAACCGCGGTAACATAATATCCGTCATTGAAGACTGACTCGAGCAGTAACGTTATAACTACCGGTGCACTTCAGCAGTTTCTCACAGAGGATCTTTGTGTGTGCAAAACCGACAGAGCAGCCGTTAAACCTGTCTTCACAATCCTGGTGTCACTAAACAGCTTAGTCTCACGTAATTATGCACTGTTTATGTATCAATTTATTTTCACATTTTGGCTTTGTGTGCGTGTGTGTGTGTGTGTGTGTTCATAACGCACTATTCAAGTGTCGGCGCAAAGTAATTAAGAAGAAAACTTGTCATAGCCTGAGCAAAATGACTGAACATGTCTTGCCAAAGCTTTAACTATAAGTCATTCTCACAATTAAACCCTTTTCTCCTATTGGCTTACTTGAAAAATGACAGCAGAATCACAAATCTGTCAGAGAAGAACACTCCCATCTGTCTTTGAACACACTGATCACTAGTAAAGTGGGAAGTGTGCAACACCTGTCATAAACATCCCAGTTTTAGAACAATTTCTCACAATTATTCACTGAAGCTGACATCTTGACCTGTATATATATATATATAAAAGCCTCAAACTGGACTGGTTGCTCAGTTACCAGCAATTACCACCATACGCTAGCTGCCAAAGCATGATGGGGGACAGTTCTGTCAACAACACGTTTGATAAGAATTGACGTGAGCATGTTTACTTTCAAAGCGCTGCATGCTCCCTTCATTTGGGTACAGCCTGTCTGAACCACCGCGGCTCCTTATATCGAAAGCTGGACAAGAGAGACGGATGCAAATTCAACAGAGCAAGTACAAGCAGCATAGACAAACAGAAGGACTCTTCTAAGTCTTATTTGGTGACGATCATTTCGTAAGAAATTCTAAAATATTACTTTTGCTGTTATTCAGATTAGTAAACTAAATAGATGAAAGCAGGATGTACCTGTGTACTACAAAATGCACCACCACTAATGTAGAAATCATATTTGAGATTGATAATTATTAAAGTGACAGCCTACTAACTTACTATACACCATACTAACTTCAGAGTATGGTCTAGACCTGCTCTTTATGAAAAGCGCTGTGAGATAACTGTTGTTGTGATTTGGCGCTATATAAATAAAATTGAATTGAATTGAAATTGAAATTGATGCACCAGGAAGGAGGCACACTGAGAGCATGTCATGAAGGCATTGACCATGGAACCTCTTTCTGTATAAAGAAACACAAAGTAATGTATGATCAATAATTAAATGTCAGCAACCCAAAACTGCAACGCTGCAAAATATGACGCACGCTCACGTTTGGTTTGTATTTCAAGTGTTGTGGCTGTAGTGTTCTATTGGTCAGATAAACCATAATAAGAAAATGGACCTTGTGAGAATTAAGTTCACCCAAGAGAGCAGAGAGTTTCTGATGCCACTAACTAACTGATGTGACTGAACAACCTCCAAACAGGAACTCTCATGGTTCACTTGATGAAGTGGCTTCTGGACTTGGTTGAAGATCGTTAACCAAGTCCAGTTGCCCTTAACCTTCTTTGGATAACTATGACCTGGATGACTGAGAATCTTCATAGACATCTACTTTCTCAATTAGATTTCTACTAAATTTACTGTGACACAGTCAAATTTAGTGTGATACAGTATATCAATATTGAAATGTAAAAGTGAGGAGAGATGTCACTGCTCTTGCCAAGTGTAAGTTATCTTCCAAAGAATCGGATCGTTACTGATTAACATCACATCACTAAAAACAAAACAAAAAAAGAGATGCAAATCCTATTTCTGTTACTTTCACATTTTAGCTCACTAATTTTAATGTGTAAATAGTTTTGCTATTGTTGCTTGGTTTGTTCTTATACAGTACATGGCTTTGTGTTCTTTTACTGTCTATAGTAAATGCTTTCATTTCAATACAGAAGCGCTAATACATACTTTACTGTGTGATGGGTGTAATTCAAAGTGCTACATAAACAAAAGAAAAAGTAAACTTGAGAATTTGTGTTTACTTGCTCTGCAAAGCATCTTTTACCAGGAAACTTAAGTATTAATTTAGGTGACAGTTAACTCAACACAATGTGACAAAATGTATATCATGAAGTGGTGCTTATGAGCCTTCATCTGGAATAATCCATCAGCACAGTCCCTAGACATGCCTCAACTCGCTGTCAGTAGGTCAGGTCAGGGCAACCCAGAGCAAATACATATCCAAACACATACACACACACACATATACACACTCAAATCCACACTGATGAAGTCAACATTACTCTATTACAACATTAATTGGGATTATTTCAACATTGCAAATGAGTAACTTGAACTCACCCGGACTCTTAGTTACAACGCTGAAATTGAGAATGACTATCAAAAACAATGTTTGCCCATTTCCAAAAAAAAAACATTTTTAAATTACACACACAACCAGCAAAACCATATGGCTACACCAAGAATTCAAGGAGTACAGGTATGCGATACTGTTTTATAAAACTGAATTGAATTAAATTGAAAACATCAACATCAATTTGGTGTTTTATATGAATTAAACAAACAAGATATAACATGTTCATCAGCAAGCTTCAGAGGTGCTGGTAGGCATATTTTTTTTTGCTTCACAGAGCCAGGCCAATTATTCTCTCATCAAATTTTTCCTTCAAAATGTTGTGACAAAAATGAATGGTTGAATGATGGATTACTGCAGACTAGATAAAACATTAAAAACCTATGTAAGCCTAAACCTTTAAAACTGATTAGCAGTAATGTACCATAAAGAATTTGTAACCGTAGTAAAACCATTGATTTGGTCCGGTCAGTGATAGTAAAAAGGGTTTTTGCTCTGTTACACAAGAGAAAGAATTACCATTTTGTTGTAGCCTGCTGACATAGCGGAGCTGGTGCGGCTGAAGGTGCCATTGGTCTTGGATGGAGAGAACTTGAACGCTCCAAACTCGGTATATGTTGTTAAAGTCTGAGGAGACAGGCCTGTAAAAAGAGGAGATGTGTGAGAACCGAAAGTTCTTTTTTAAGTTTAAGTAGGTAGAGTGGGGTAAGACGCCCCCCCAGTGTAATTCCAAAAAAACCCACAACATGTCACAATTGTTTTTTTCTTAACACTTCCTCTCACTGCCGCTAGTCTTAATTAACTAAACATTTCCTCTTTTTCATCACAATTTTTTAAGTTTTAAGTGATTTTGAGGTAAGTTGATCTAATTTTTTATTCACTGAAAATAAGCTGTAGATAAAATATGTTTGTGTTAAATCTT
>JAPMOB010226292.1:0-26142 GCA_029875015.1 Lepomis gibbosus
TAGCTATAAACTTTATATGCAGCACTTCAGTGACAAGCTTTGTTTTGACACTATGTTTGTTTGCATTGTCCCTGTCAAATCAATAAATAAAAATAAAATGGAATCTGATCTTTTTTTAGTCTGGATTTGGACCACTTTCATATGTGGCCCAAAAGTGATACAGATCGGATCTTTTTTAATGTGACATGAGTCCAGACACTGCACCACTCCACTGATCTGGGTTTTACGGCAGACTGGCCTGTCCTCAGTAAACGATGCATGAAAGCTTGCTTGAGTTTAAAAATTGCAGTAGGCCATATTGCGATTAATTATTAAGCCCTATAAAAATGGCTATCCACCGACAGTCTACATCCAACCTGACAGAGTTTGAGGATCTGTAGAGAAGAATGGAAGAAAATGGCCAAATCCAGGCATGCAAATCTTGCTGAGTCATACCCAAGAAGACTAAAGGCTGGGGATGCACCCAAGGGTGCTTAAAAGTTTAGACTCCTGAGGCAAAAACTGAATTTAAATGAGTTGGGCACAAGATAGCAACATAACAAAATGTCGCAGTCTGAATACTTTCTGAATATATATGTCCTTGAAAGATTTTTTCAGTCTGCAAATTTTTTAAGTCTTCAAGTATAACAGTGTGCGTTTAGAAGAAGCAAAACTCACACTCTCGTCATCTTCCAGGGCTTCTCCAGTGAAATACAGCACTGCTCTGGGAACTATTCTCTCACGGAAGAAATGACCAATCTCAAAGTCTGTGGCTAGGGTGAACTCAGAGTCCTCATCCTATAAAACAAGAACACAACGATGCCGTTTTAACACAACCACAAATCCGATCGTAATAGAAGACGCAATAAAATGGGAGGTGATTTGGTGAAGAATAAGCTCTATTTTACTCACCATTTCTCCATCTGGTGAAGCTGTAAGAGAAAGGACAAAACATTTAAGCAATGAGCAATACACACTGATTTACAATGACTACAGAAGGCAATTCAAGAAGAGTTATACGCGGATGTTACATTTGTTTCATAATAACTTTCATTGGGGAAGCTTTGGGGTTATCTGTAATTCGACCACCATGCCCAGTTAAGGCAACAACTATGCCTATAATCGGTGACATCACAACACGAGATCATGTCATCCACAGAAAGTGACCAGCCGTTAGGAGACAGCTGTGCTCCTCCTCCACCCTGGCAATAAACTGACTAAAGGTGACATCATCCCATCTTTTCTCTTCCTTCAACAAATAATGTATTCAGGGAAACTGCTTTGTCACACTTACAAGCTCCTGAACACACACACTACAGTATGGGCATCAATATTTCACAACAGAACACATTGAAAACATGTTTGATGATGAAGCATTATTTTAAATCAGAAAATACATTTTTATACATACACAAACTTTTTTGATAAGATTCCCTTAGCATAAACTTGTCTGCTGAAGAACCATGACCACAGTATACTCAAGGGAGTATTTTAGACATGAAATAAACTTGTTAGGACTCTCTGGTAGACAATTCCTACTTATCTACTGACATATACACCAATCTATCTGCAGTAACCTAATATTGGTCTTGCTCTCATTCACAGGTTTACAGTGAATTTGCACAATGAACAAAACCCCTGTTATGTTTAGGTACCAGACAAAAACATTCTTTAAATACTTTCTCACATGTCCTGATAGAAAAGATACAAGTGATGACAAAAAATGAGCTTCCTCTGAGGGCAGATGTAGATATGAAAAGCTGTGTTCATGTTTTTGTTGCCACTATTAACAATTCTGTGGTATCCCATCAAACAGCAACATATGCTGTGGGAACTACTCTACAAACCAAACTAATAACTCTGTTCAGTGAAGTAATACACAAATCTTGTTCACACATCCATGTACTGTAAAGCAGTGACTATGCATGATGGCTTATTCACTAATGGACATCCAACCCAGGACTGACCTGCACACCTGAACACACTTGATTAAGAGCTATTATATTTACCAGTCATTCATTGAGGTGATGACTGAACCAGTAAGACAAACATTTGTTCAGCCAATGAGCAATCAGGTCAACTTCTCAAAGTCAGAATAGGTCCAGGCATGTCTGACAGGTAAAGCTGACTGCACAGGAAAGGTGATACAATCATCAAATAAAACAGGTGTATGCTGCCTAACTTACAGATACCTTGAGGAAGAATGATTCCTTTAAATATATGTGACTTAAGGCACCTGTCACGGTAATATTCACTATCTGTTCAACTAAAACAAAAGACCGACGACTTCTAGATTCACCTCACTCACCTTTATGAGGGTACTGTGCCAGTAAGGTTCAATGTCCTAATGACTATCTTTAAAAATTATAACATCAGGCAGAATTATTCTAAAATGTAACAAGCTAAAAAAAAACAAAAAACCTTGGTATTCTTTCCGTTGATCTGAGTTGTCTTTGTTAATTTATTTATTTGAAGCTTTGATCTTGAAAGATGTACTAAATGTTTTTGTTTCATCAGTGGTCTCGCAAATTTGCATTTCATTTTATAGTCATTAACTGACTTGTTTAGCCCCACAGACTTCTAATCTCTCTTGGCTTAGAAATAATAGTAAAACCAAAGTTGATGTAAAACTTTGATTGTCCAGTGAGCACAGCTTAATGTATTAAGTCTAACATCAGTGAGTAGCAGACATGCTGACTGTTCACTACACACAGCAGAATGAATCTGGTGACACCTGCTGTTGAATTCAGCTTAATGCAGTGACCAATGGTAAAAGCCCATGATGTCCAAAATAACACAGACATCTTGACTGTAAAGACGTGTGTGGGGCTCTCTCAAGGCTTGTGCACACTACTACTGTTATGTGAGATACATTCATAATTGCTTTGAATGTTATATTTAGACCTCTTGGGAACTCTACATTTTGTATTTGTGTGTGTTCTTACCTTTGACAGGGTTAAAGAAGTTGAAGAAAGAGTCGTTGGGGACCTGTTTGGTAACAGTGCGGACAGTGCCACGGCCTTTATGCTTCTGCTTCTTCTTAATAGTTTTCACTGTCACATCCTTTCCCTTATGCCAGTCTATCTGACAACTAGACAGACAAAGTGTGCAAAAAGTGAGAGGCCGTAGAAAAGGTAAGAGTTGTAACGAGTACCAAGAGGAAGCTGATATGTGGGATGTAAAAGAGTGAAGAAATGTTTTACAACCTACACAGTCTATTTTTTCCTTATACGTCAACTTCACGTGTGTCAAAGCTACAGTTTAACAAGCATATTTGTGAGCTCTCGGCTCTTACCCTTCACAGTCAATGATCTCTGGCCCCTCAAATGAGAACGGGTCTGAGGCATCAGGCTCTGATTTCATCTTGTAGACTTTAGTCAGGACTGCATTGTTGAAGTAACCATTGGGCTCAAAGTGGAACTCTAATGTGAAGCTCTGTCGGAAAAAGACCAAGACAGATACGTCATTTCATTTAGCATTTTAACTCCATTTGGTTTATCAATTTCTAATGATATCAATTCATCATTACAACATGACGGCACTGACCATTGGCTGTCCTGGCTCAGAAAACTTGACTTGAATATCTTTCAGGTGCTTTAGGATGGGCTCATCGTGCTCCTGGAGGAAAAGTCAGATCAGAGACACGTGCGTTCAGAAATGGTGTTAATGTGTAGAAGAACTGAGTGAGAGATTAATTGTTTAAATGTACCTGAAGCATGTCACTGAGCATGTCCACTGTCTTGAATATGGTGAGCCAGAACTCAGGGATGCCTTTTGGATCTTCCTCTGGCGTGGCTTCTTCTTTCTTTGCATCCTCAATAGCAGCTTTTTCCTTTACCTCTTCCTACAGGCAGTGGGGAAGAGCAATTGACTCTACAATCATAAATGCTGCATCGCGCATGGTGAAGATGAAACTGTATGAAAATTTCATATCACGATTATAGTGACCAAAATTATCACGGTTATCAGTATTATCACAGTATTGTAAAAATGTGCCAAAAAATGTTAAAATGTACAGATACACACACTGAAACCCTTTTAACAAGTTTTATATTGAAAACTACAAATACAATTGCCATTTTGTTTGCATAAAAAATAAAATAACAGCAAATACATTTTGTAAACATATGAAAATCAAAGAGTGCATTATCAAGATTTTATATTATATAGGCAATACAATAACCCCATGGACAATTACATGAAAACAAATAAGTCTTTAGAAGACAGTGATAGTAACTGCAATGAGCCCAAAAACTGACATAAATACAGAGGAGTCTGTAGCGTTTTTCTAGATATGCTGGTTGGTTGACTAAACAGCGTAACGTGTTATCAAGTGCAACAGAACAACGTGTAGCGCTTTTACAAGAGCAAGAGTTACCTCACCCTGTGTTCACTAAAAGGTTATTTTCTTCAATCAAGTTTCCCTCAGCGCTCTTATAAAAACTAAAATACGACCGGACTTCAGAGCGACTGAAAAATCTCTGCAGCGTTGTCTTCCGCCATGTTGTCAATGACCCAAACAAGCCCATGTTGCATTATGCGCAACAGTCGGGAATTTTACCATGGTTTACCGTTAAACCGATAATCGTTTCATCCCTAGGCGACGTTCCCAGAGAACATGTTGCTGCCGAGTACGCAAGATTAGACAACACCGGACAATTTCATACTATCTAACTGTGTGTGAGGCAGCGGCCCAAACTCCCTTAAAAACATCACATAGTTTTGTGAGTTGTTGACTTAGGGGAAACTATATAAATGTTGTGAAATGCTGTCTACTACAAAATCATTATTAATGATCCCCTCTTGTAAATTCAGCAAATGTAATGCATGCCGTTATTGTCCTGGCGTGACAGCTTCATGAGCTGCTGCATCATCATTTTCAAAGTCCTCCATTTTTGTCTGACTGCACTGATATCACGGAGTTTTAACATGACAACGGGGTCAGCAGCATTTCCAAACTGTGCTGTTGATTACCATTAAAACCACAACCCTGTAGGTCACTCAATCAATCAAGGGATTTGGCAGATTTTCTTTAACATCAAAAACAGTGCCACACGATTAAAGTCTGGCAGCAAGTGTAAACCTACTTAGCCTCAGTTCGTTATAATTAATCTAATGCAAATTCACACTCTAATGAGATATTGATAGTTTGATAACTACTGATAAATCCACTACTCCAGACTTTATTGTAAGGGAATCAATTTCACAGACTCCTGTTATCATTTATAAAGATTGAGGCGGCATATGTGGCTGTGAAAAAAAACAACACAATTTCCTTTGCTGTGGAAACCCAGAGAAGTGTTCTCATACACAAGACCTCAACAATAAGGGAGGGTCTTAAAGCTCTGGCTTCTCTGCACAGGCTGCGATGCTTAAGTCAGTAGTTAGCGAGAGGCTGTGCTAAAGCGGTTGCTTGTGTAGCGCCGCAAGGCAGAGATTTGGTCTGCCACTTAATATTTCCGTGTGGAAACTCAGAATTCATGTATGTTCCACACACAAAACAAGCCTAATATATGACATTAAAATTCGGTGCATATGTGCACCATTCTGAAAGACCTGTACCGAAACGGTCCGGTACGAATAGGGGTTACACCTCTAGAATCAAAGCTGTACTTACAGCTAGCTGCTCCTCTTCCTCTCGGTCACTGTGCCACTCACAGTCTTCGTCTGTGGGTTCCACTGTTCCTGTAACGATATCTCGTCTCTGTGACACACACGCACACAAACACACACACAATGAGAGTTAATCGTTTTAGAATTGGCATTTGGGAATATTCAGGTGAAATGTCCCTATATGAACAAGCATTCATTCAAAAAGTTTGAATTATTTTCAGTTAGTGCATTGAAATCAACAGCATTTGAGAGAGCCATTCACAAACACACTGACATATCATATCATATATATACACACACGCACACACAGCACAGACAGGTGCAGCAGGATTACAGCTGCCAAGCTATGGCCGACTTCTTGTCACTAGCTCTGGAAATAGCCTTGACTGACAAAAGAACAGTTGACTACTCGTTGTAGCAGTGTTCAATTTAGCACCAAGGATGCATCCTCACTGACCTCAGATCAGACCAGAGAGACACGTTTCACCACCCAGTAGTGCAGAGAACACCACAGGGTCTCTTAACAAATAAGAGACCTTATTTGGTATTTTTAATCTCTATGTTTCCTCTGTTTGCATCAATAAACAAACAATGACAATTGTATAAATTCTATGTGTGTTACTGTAAAGTAACAGACAAAATTTTGTTAAAATATTTTTCACAGTACCTTCTCAAAAAGTGGCTGATAGAGGGCAGCATACTTTCTCTCTAGCTCATGGACCTCTTCATAGAATTTAGCCTCTATGTTGGCACACTGCACCTGTAGCCTTTTCAAGGCATGCACTCGCCTCTTCACTGCTTTGGGAAGCATGCTGTAAGAGAAGGGAAACATGAGCACTGATGTGAATTTAAATCATTTACAGCAAATTTAAAATCATGATCCATGTTTTAGAAGTAAAACAGTTATCCTGAACCAATTCTTACATTATCCTTTAAACTGGTGACTTCTGAACCTAGAGGGTTGGGAACCACCGAAGGACCTCAAGATGGTTTTATAAGAATGAAAGATGGTTTTGTTTGCGGTAATCTTTTCAGTATTTTTTTTCCTTTACCAACAGTAATTTATCAATGATATTTATCAACTGTATATGTTGATCAGAGAAAGTAATAATAGTAATAGTCAATAATCTATCAAACAAGTTTGTTTCACATATGGGAAAAGTTTTTTTCTGATATTAAACACAAACAGCAGAATAGTTCAGTGTAATGAACCACAAGTTGGATCATTTTATATGTAATTTTGCATATATTTGATTTTGGAGCCTAAGTAATTCAAATACATTAACACAAAAACTACCAAGTGATATCATCGTCACAATCCTGAACATTTACATTAACGATGAGATCACAAGTTAACCTCTCCACAATTGCCATCTTGGGTAACACAGCATCATGTTGTAGAAGTTACTGTAATTGCCATCTTTGGGCTCGTACATGTTTTAATGTTTCAACCTGCACAGGCAGTAAAGAACATCAAAGTGTCCAAGGAACATACAAACATGCTGTATACTAATAATTGCTGTCTAATAGGTATTCAATTAAAAATAGTAAAACTGCCAATATAGCATGACAAGCAAAAGCATTTACCATTTTGCCGAATATCATCTTAAAGTTACCCGGCAAGTTACGTGAACAGCAGCATGTTGTAACCATGACATCTTTCCATTTGTATTTTCTCTCACACATAACACAAACACAATATAAACCATCCACACTGACCTTTCCAAGAAGTGGAAGCTGACAGGTCTGTCGCCCTGCCCACCTGGATTTTGCATCCCTTGATCCCCTTTACCTGCTAAACAATCAAAGAACATTAAAACAAGTGTACCTGTCACATTATCATTACACAAACTGCTTACTAAAATAAGAATGAGCGTTATTCTTTTCACTTATGTTGTTTAAATTGTGGCTCACCATACACTTAACAGTACAACACAAAGCAATATAATTGCACTAACAAATATCCTGTAAAAACTGCCAAGTTGTGTTTGTGTTTATACTGTCAGTGGTAGACTAAACACATTTTTTGAGGTTGTAATGAACATTTAAAGTTTCACTTGGTTTGTACTTTATTTTTACCATGTATAAATATATACAGCTGATGTTAAATACAGAGTCAAAACAGATGAACCAACTTTTCAAAAACCGAATATTTAATTTAGTTAGTAAGTTAGTAAAGATGAACACGTTTGTCTTTACCTTTAATGGCGTCCATTACCGAGTGGCAGCTCCTTCCTCTGAAAGAAACAGATCAATTATATCAGACATTCTCATCATGAGTCGCAGACGTTGGTTGAGCAACTAACGTTACTGACAGAGTGAATGTGGGGAGGAACAGTGTCGATCGTCTTTCACAGACTAGTGCCGGTAAAATGCGCATAACATTTAACAATTCTTCTACATGCGTTTCATTACAACACAATGCCACAAAGTAATCAGTATTAAAATCTCAAACGCTAAACCGATGACATCACGAGGGGTAACCTACAAGCTGAAACGAGCGTCAGCTAGTTTACAGAGCGACAGACCAGCTGAGCCGATGAGCAACACTGGCGTTGAGCAAGCGCAGGCCGATGACGCACTGACAAGCTAATGGCAGCTGGGCTCCGACAATCACAGTTAGCATCTCTCCATTTACACTTAGTGAAATGACCACCGCTGCCTCTGACAGTAACAGAGGACCACTGATAAGATTAAACCGTATCAAATGAATGTACTCGCGTACATCGGTTTATTAGCAAGCGCATACAAATAACCACCTATGGGCGGTGCCAAAGATCTGACAGCGGCTAACCGGACTAGCTAGCTAGAAAGAAACTACGACCCAACGTGCTGTGAACAATGATTTAGCGAACAGCAAGTGCGAATGTTAACACTATACGTCAAACTTTTCCATCACATTCGTTAAAGACAAATGTGATACAGCATCCCAATGGCCTGCAATGTCCTGCCTTTTCATTATATTGATAAAACTATCCGTTACGGTCACAGCTACTAGCCTAGGGCTATCGCCTTGACTAGCTTATATCAGCTAGCTACCGTTAGCTCTCGTGTTAATAAAACACTAAGACGTAAGAGTAAAGTGTCTTGAAGACAGTTCTGCAGAGGTCTGTAAAATATGTGAGATAACTCGTAAGGTTAATGATTAATACCCTATCACGTAAGTAAATGTTCTTATTAACGAAATATCTGAGTTTGCTAGCTTTTTTAGCATCTTACCTCTAGCTTAACGGAGTTTTAGCTGGTCGCGTCGCTCACGCGTCTTCGCTTCAACCCCACACGCGTGAGCAACACACGCGCTCCAGCATTTTGGGTTTTCATTGGACAGATGCTAAAGCGGGGCGTGGTGCTGCATTCAAGTGCTGCGTTGCGAAAATGTCAAACCTGAGGTTATAAACAGTAACATATTACTCAATCATCTCGGCCCATAAACAGACAAACGAAGGATAAACAATCAGTATTTGCACAAATAAAATCTAAATCTATTCTCCCGAGGCTATCATACAAAACACAAGATCTAGCGAGAAAGTAAAGCACTTTTATATCTCAATTAGCTTTATTCATGTGAAAATTTATTACATACATTGTGCATTTGTCTCCATATTGTCTTTAGTTTGAACACTCACACATTTCATGATTTCTGCTCTATCCAAACTGTTCTAACATAATAAACATATCACACATAGACCACACATTTGATTAAATATATGAACTACAAAAGTTTCAATGAAATGTGTCTATAAGCAGATCAGTGGCATATGAAATGCCTGTGTAAGTGTGTGGATGTGAAATAACAGCACAGATAGGCAGGCCAGGGGGAGATGGTGAGATGATCTTGCAGGTCTGTTTATGTATCATAGACATAGAGCAGGGCCTGTACAGGTGGACTCCATCACTGACAGTCTCTCAGCTTCACCCTCTGACTTCCTGGAAGAAGAAGAGTAAAGCCAAATAAAAAAAGGCAAAGGGTGGACATTTGAAATGCTATTTATTTACCTAGTATCTGCTGTAATGTCACATCAGAGGTCAACCCAAGTGTGCTTTTTAATGTTTGCCCTTTATGTAGAGGTCACTGCATTCTCCATCCTGTGACTTCTAAATAGCGACTGCCGCATTTCAGATAACAGCTTTAGTGAATAACATGGCCATATATTTATTTCAAAGCTGCACCTAAAATCTTCAAATGAATTCAGAAGTCTTAATTACAACTTGTGATCCATATGTTAGAAGTGCTGTTGGTCGATTGTAATAACGACTCCATCTTGCAGCGTCTTAAGCTTTTTGAGATTTATTGATTAATGTTGTGAGTGCTTATTGATATTATTTACATTTATTCATTTGGCAGACACTTTCATCCAAAGCCTTAAGAATCAGACAGATTATGTTCAGACCACAAGAGGGCTTCATACACCCGTACTTCCTAGGAGCCAGTGACTCTATTAGTGCCTGTACACTGAAAGAGGATCTCATATTGTGTAAATGTGTTAATACGTCACCAAGTGATGTTTGCATTTTACATGTATTGTATTCCCATCATAGCAATTGTAAGAGACTCAAATGTACTTGTTTTCACTACTCTCAGACACATTTCAAACAACGGCCTGGGAGCTGATCCCAGCCAGGGGGATGGTGGAACTTCTGAAAATCATGACGTTGTCCCCCCAATAAATTATTTCTGAATAAATAATGTGATCGAAGATATCCAGTATATTCATTAGAAGAAAAATTTTGCCAATGAAAAGATGCTATTAAACAGGAACAGCACCTTAGAGTTCAGCAGAGTTGTATTGGTCAACTAGTTGGGAATGAGTGTCACTGTATGAATGTGAAGCAGATGGTGATTATTGTAGATGGCAGAGATGCCATGTTTGCTTTTTATTGTTACACCAAAAACAATCAGGCAGTTGGACAAGAGCTGTCATTTACCTGCCTTGTCAGATAGCATCAGTGTTTTTATTGGATCCAAGAGATGAGATTTAGGGAGATTTTAAATATGTGTGACAGGTTCAAAGTGGGAAGTGATTAATAGCTTAATTTTCATAGTCAGCATCCACAAACAGACAGACTTATTTGCTTTTCTTCTTTAGTCAATAGAAATTACATCTCAAATGAGAAACTCCACAGACATTTCACATATGTATTTAAAAAATAAGGTTTATTTGAAAATGTTCTGTCACAAGTGCACAAAATGTGCTAGATTTAAAATCAGATTCCTTTATTGTCATTGCACAGAGTACAACAAAATTGAATGCAATCCTGGCAATGCATTCCCACAAATAAAAAAATTGCAACAAAATAAAAAATAAAAAAAAAGTTTGAGCTGAAAAATTACAGTTCTAAAATTACAAAAAAATATATAAAGCATGTGAATTAGTAAATCTGTAATACAATAGATATGAAGTTATACAATACCTTAACTTATTGTTAGTTCTCTACAGGATATTGCATATTGCTGAAGTGCAATGGCCATGTATGTACAATTAGTGCAGTTGGGGATATATTAATGTACAACACAGTGGAAATAATGCAATCGAAATGTAAACATCTGTGCAGTATTCTATGAATGTAAAGCAAGTATTATACATCTGATATAGTCACAGTTCCCAAACAGTGAGTATCAGTGTTGGCAGTGATAAGTCAGCGGCACTGTTCAGTTCTCGTATGCCTCTGGGGTAGATGCTGTTCTTAAGTCTGTTTGTTTGTGATTTGATTGACCTGAAAGGTCTACCGGAGAGCAGCAGGTCAAACAGATGATGTCCAGGGTGAGATGGGTCTTTTAGTATGTTGACTGCTTTACTGAGGAACAGAATTACAAACAAAAACACACATAAAGAGCACCCAAAGGGAGAGCGCTGAGCTGCTGCCTCTGAGCGCACAGCCATCTTACAGGAGACCAAGGGCAGATATTTTATGTCACTGTTGGCGAGGACAGTGAAAACATTCCCCAACTTGAGATTTTTAGAAATAAAAGTCTCTGAGGGTCAGAATGACCTTTTACTGTGGCCAGCCTAAGGCACACCTGTGAAATACCCATGCTGTCTGATCAGCATCTTGATATTCCACACCTGTGAGGTGGATTTATTATCTCGGCAAAGGAGAAGTGCTCACAAACACAGATTTTGACAGATTTGTGAACGATATTTGAGAGAAATAGGCCATTTGTGTACATAGAGGAATTCTTAAATCTTTGGGTTGGGACTTTGGTCGGGACATGTCCCATACCAACCCTCGTAAATTCTGCGCCCTTGAATTTGATTAAAAATGTTTTTTGGCTCATTAGCAGAGAAAAAAGGGGGGAAATGTTTTATAGTGATTTCTACATCTACTTAATCCCATGTCTTATTTCATGTATGGGACAACCATTCCCCCTGGTAGCAGGGAATGGATCTTGGATGTCTTAAGATGACATAAAACACCCTGTTAACACAGACACAAAATAGCGTGTTAACATGTCCATTTTGGGCTCTGCCACTTCATCATCACTTTCTGAAGGGAAACACAACATAAAATAATTGCAAACAAGAAAAAAGTTATATTTATGTAAACAACCTTGTATGAAATGAGGTTAACAAGTAATAGCCTGTTAACTGAATTGGGCATTAGAAATAATAATGATTAATCACTAAATATTGATATTGGTTTCTTATTGAGAAAAAATGTAGCTTGTCTTGAAATATTTATTTGATAAATCTGATACTTTTGCCTTTTTCATGAACAGACTGTTAGGACTCGCAAGTTTGAAACACCACATTTGTGTTCTTACGACTTTCTAAGAAATTCTTACAAAGTGAGACAGGACGAAAACACAAGTTGTTCACATTCTGGATAGGAATGAGAACCTGTAGAGGTTGTAGAGTACAGTGGTTGTCAGAGTAAGTGAGGGTTTCTTTTTGCCCATTTGAACTAATTTTAGTGGCATTTACTTAAATCAGAAATATTGTTCACTATGAATTTTAGATTATATTGTAAAATAAACACTCAATTTGCTGCACAAAGATTTGTTTTATTTAAAAAATAACATGTGAGAACAGCTCTGTTTAATCCTGATCAGTCTCTGTTAGCTGCTGCTGCACTTTCCCTCGTCTGCTGTTGTGCTCCTCTACAGGAGAGAGTGAGTAAGAGACCCAAATATGCTTCTGTATGGCTGTTTTATATTAGGACTGCATATTATAATATAGGCCTAGCCCAATTCTTGATATTATGGTTGCGGTTGTAATTTTGATTTAATACTGCTATTATGCTAAATACATATTTTGTGTAGGCATATTCTTTTACTCAAGGGCAGACATTTCATGTCACTGTTGGTGGTGGGGACAATAAAGCATCTCCCAGCAGGAGATTTTTAGAAATAAATTCACTTAGGGTCTGAAAAAGGTAGGCAGCGGACCAAACCACTGTGACGCAAATGAGAGGGGGGAACATTATGTTTCAAAATTTAAAAAACACTTTGGACTAAAAGTAAAGAACAAGAGCTGTTAACCGTGTGTCCTAAATACATTGACTAGACACTGATGGACAACAGTGGCTATATTTAATTGTTTTGTTCAAAAATATTTTTAGGGACAATTCAGGAGTTGCTGGATATTGGTAGGGCCACCACTAAATTCCACGCCCTTGCATCAGACCAGTGAACATCTGTACATGTACAGTGTTCTGCTGATCTACCATAAAGTTTTTTTTTTCCTTTTGGAAATCTGCTTTTTGTGGAAATAGCCCATTGGGTAACAGACACAAAACCACTAAAATCCGGCCCTCTTTCTGTTTGCTATCAACTACTGAGTAGTCTACACACTTGAGAGGAAGTGACAGCGCTGGGGCCCCTCAGGGTACGACTGTGGTGACCAGGCTTTGTGCCTGTCACAGTGTGACATTTACCAGCAGGGTCTGTACTCACAGAAGAAATCAAATGTGATTGTGTAGCATTTGGGATCTGGAAACAAGTGTACAGAAATCAATAATTTTGGAAATGTAGGGTGATATAGGGCATTGTTTTATGAAATGCAAAGTGTGGCTATATGTACAGTGGACCTCATTATCCACTATCTCCTCAGTGTAATGTGGATATTTGAGTTTCTGCTAATAAATGAAAGAACAAAAATGACTTTAAATTCAGTGTTTGACAGTTTTGCGACCCTCTGCCTAAGTCGTTATTGAAATGACTATGAAATTTTAAGACAATTGTAACACCTGCAGCTCTCGCACAAAGCTGTGCTTTACAGATTACACCCCCTCTCAGTTGTTCTCTCTTGTGCCCTGCCCCTCTGAGTGGGCAGGATACAGGTGGTTCATCTGCACTTGTCTAGTCAAATGGCAGCGCTCAGCGGTGTGTACACACATTTCACTGTGTGCGAATTACAGAAGAAGCACTACAGAATGGATGTTAAAAAATTACATTCACAGATCCATGCTCTCATCATACATGACTCTATGTCTTGATTGTTGGAGGCTGGAAGAATCTCAACACACAATCACAACAGAGTTCATAACTTCCATGACACCATTGCCTTGATGATGTAATAATATTATAGTCCAGACGCAGATGTGCTTTCTCCCTGACCCGAAACCTGTATGAGTTAAATGCATGTCTTGCTTTATCCTTGTCTCTAGTTTTCTCTTTTCAACTTACCAACTATGCCGCAGTCCAGCAGACTGTTTTCCTGTTCCTTAATATTTCCTTAATATTCTTTGTTTTATTCTCCCTTATACATATATCTCACCTATGCAAAGCACCTCTTTCCATTCTCGAAAAGGAGTTTGCTCCCAAAACATACAAGTTGGCTGAACAGAGACTGAAGACTCAAAATCCTTGACAGGTGTGATTGTATTTGTCGTTGTCTATGCAACCAACTGGTGACACGATGACAAAGTTGTCTCCTTGCCTTCTGCCAGATGTATGCTTGGATGGGCTCTTGCCCCCGTGACCATGAATAGAAATAAGTGGGTTAAACAATAAATGACTGATTGAACCTTTGCATGTAATTGTCTTCACTTTCTCATACATTGATTGATCTGTAAAATCTCTCTAATCAATATTTTCAGCTCAGCCACAGTGGTCTAGTCAATGCCTCTTTTCTTCTTGTATTGTTGTCTTTGTTTCTCACCTGCGCAAATACACACACACACAAAGAGAAGGCAAAACAGAAGAAAATAATTGACACCCTCCTGACAGTGGATGTCATGATAGCCCTGGTCTTTTTCTGTTGATTGAACACATAGCAACAGCGTCTACAGTGGCCTAGCTCATCCCACTGGGGTATTGGTTTTGTGAATGAAGTGGCCAAACTCCCAGATGGCAGTATTGATATGGCCGAGAGGACAGGGCAGTGTTTACGAGCCATCCTGCCCTTGCATCCCCTGTCGTCCATTAAGCCCCTCTCCTCCTAACACATGGGTAATGGCCTATCTGTACACCATAATCAGACAGGCACACAAATACACACTGACTGTAGAAAGCCATCAAAAGAAGTCAAACAAGCACACACACTGCTAGCAGCCACATTGACACAGCTGCAGTTATTATTCACAGGAGGAGGTCTTGGGTGGAGGCTGAGGGATGAAAAATGGCAAGCGGAACTACTACAGTATATCTCCTCTGAGGTGGCTGCGTCAGAAGGTCCTGCATGCGTAACATATTCAGCAGAGCCATTGATCAAACTTATGGCAGGCTGAGTTGTCCGCTCAGGCTTTACGCGATTTGAGTGCAATTTACTTTCATCTGCACTGATAAGCAATTTCAGACATGACATCCTGTCTGTTTGTTTGTTTCTATTTGTTGTCCTCTGCTGTCTTCATCATTCCAATTCTGCAACGACAGCTAACCCTTTTAGCCACCAACAAAAACAACCCATAACACCTGCTATCACATGCGCAGACAACAAAATGTAAATGACTCTTTTTCAGCATCAATGTTTTGACAATAAAACAGGGTTCATTAAAATTCTGACATTTAAGGATTTTCTGTCAAGGGCATACTTGCTTTGATCATTTTTGTCATTGACATAATTACTTTAAAAAAAGGAGAATTGTTTGATTGTTTTTTCTGTAACAGCAAAGTAGGAGTCGTTCAGCTGCATGTGCTTTAAGTTAAGGTTTTGTCTCTGACTGAGTGGTGGTCACTCTTTTACAAAGCTCATGGTGTCCCAAAAGATGGCACTTGTTGTGACAAGATCTGCATATTGTGGGAGCTAAAGTTGTTATCCTGTAGGCACAACAATTTACTTGCATTCAAATGCGTCTCTAGTCTGCACATTATAATGGAGAGTTAATCAAGTTTTATTTTGACCTTGTAATGTCATGCTGTTAAAGTCTTGCAGCTCTAGCACAAAACACAAGATTATTTTCAGTAAAAATTATATGCTGCATATTAACGTGACTAATGGGGACAACATTTTTCAAAATTGTCTAGTACTGAGTGAGCGTGCTGCAGTTGGTAGCAGTGCAACAGTGCAGCAACATAATCCTTGCGGGCAATTGCACCCCGTCCACTAAAATGCTTGTAATGCAACTGTCAGGCTCATATTGTTAGCTATTATAACTGTCTGACAACATTATGGAAAGGATCCCTACAGAGACAGGACTTTTTGTTTTACCAGAAACAGTCACTATTTTTCGCTCCCGTCAAAGGCACCAGACTCCATTGATAAAAACAATAATCCCTTAAAAACATTAAAGTCACACAATAACTCAAACTAACCAATTAAGGTAGTGGTAGACCAAAGAGGTATTTTGTCAATGGAGTCTGGGGGCTTTGACAAGAGCAATATAATGAAAACATTTGACATTTGAAATTCACTCTGATCAAAGCCATTTGTTTGGTCACCTCCAAAACAAGTAGTAACCTAAATTATTGGGGTTATTTTAAAGAAGTTTAATGATGCTTTCAGACCAAAAGTGAAGCGGGTGTTCGGGCCGGTGAGTTTACACACAAAGTCAATGCAAAGACGCATAGAGCTGTGATTTCCTGTCAGGCGGCGCAAAGAGATGTGAAGTGGGCGATGCTGGCGACACACAGGGGAAGCGAAGGCAAAGCGAAGGAATTCACGTGAGTTGAATATTTTCAACTCAGAAATTCGCATGACGCTGTGTCGCGGTAGCCCATCAACGTTGAGATTGTCCGTACGTCACCGACAGCTTCAGTGGGCCAGGCAGAGCAGGCGACTGAAAATCCGCTGGCCAGCTAAGAGCTGTTAAACTTGGGCTAGAGGAGCAGGGAGCAGCGCGCCAGCTTTTGAACAAATAAACTCCCGTGGTCGGACTGGATTATCATCTGACAACTACGCCGTTTGCTCAAGGGAGGAGGGAGGAGTAAACCGCTTTTATTAAAGTAGATTTTTACTGTAGTTTTTGGGATTAGAACATTGTTTAATCTTCACTCGAGGTTCTCAGTAGCTAGATTCCGTGCAGATCCGGTTCCAGTGTTGTTAGCGTTGTTTGGCACTACTTTATATTTATATGAAAAACGGACAAAACTGGACATTGCTGGGAGAAAAGAAAGCAAGGTGGTTGAACTACCTTGTGAATTCAGAAAACATGCGTTTGTAACTTTATTCCAGCTATGGTTGTACTTTACTGTGACCAAGTTAGCATAGCCCTGATCGATCCGAACTCCATTCAGAAAACAAACATTTTAGAAATTGTTGTCCTGCTGTCTTCCTGGCAGACCTGACAAAGCATGAACTCATATGTTTAACAAATCTGCATCATATTGTAGTTATTTCGGCATCAGTTTGATTCGTTTATTGCTATTTAATCACAGCACTATGTTTACTTTGGGTTCATTCAGCTGTAGTAATGGCAAGTTGTGTTTATTTGCGATATCGCATTGTCTGTGAACACTCCAGCAATGTCCAGCGATAAAACCCCCGTGAGGAAAGCGTTGCGTGGATTAAATTTGCATTTGGTCCGAACGCTGCATAAGAAGTGCTCTGTGGCTCTCACAAACTTAAACGTCATAATGGGGACTTTGTACATTTAGGCCTAACAAAAAATTATTAAATCAAATAAAAATGACATTTAATAGGCATCATTTAACATTGAATATTTACCAAATGTTCTGACTTATGACTGACATGTGCTTTCAGGTTACTTCCACAGACTTGCATAAGATGGACAGTACCAAACATTTTGTCCTTTGAGGAGGCTGAGATATGTTCCTGCTGCCTCCACTTGGAGACAGTTGAGTCTCCTCAAAGCCATAACTTTGAGGAAATCAAGAGTTTAATTTGGCACAGACGTCCACTTGGACTCAAAGACTAACTGATTAGAATTTGGTGGTCAAAGTTCAAAGTTCAAGGTCACTGCTGTCTCACAAAATAAGTTTTTGGCCATAACTCAAGAATTGATGAACATATTTCACAGTTGGTGAGGCAATGAATTGATGACATTTTTAACTGAAAGGTCACTGTGGCCTCAAAATTGCTTTGACGAATACGTTTTTGGCCATAAATCACTTCCTGCCTCAGCATTATCATCGGCACACGTGACTACAAACAATGTATTGGAGCTCGTATAGCTCATCGTGATCCTGTGAGTGAGTGAGTGAGTGAATGAGTGTAACCTACAGCTCATAGAGAGGCTTCACACCTAAAAATGCCTGGAGAAAATAAATGCACCATATTTTGGGTAGCAGTACTCTAAGAATTCTTTACATAGTAATCAAGTACATGTGTGTCAGATATATCTATGATAATACTTTATTAATAATTTCTACAGTGTGTATTCACTGAAATCATACAAGCAATAGAATGATATCTTCCATTTAGCCAAAAAAATACACAATAATACACCAATACGTAAACTCCAACTTGACTGGTTGTACAATCACGGGGGATGATTCTAGTTCATCCTGTTGCCAAAGATTTCTTGATGCCAAGAGATGAACATTTCCATTTAGGGTGTTTCCCTAAATTTTCAACTTATCATGGGCTGTTGATAAGGGATTAGGTCAGACCAGGGTTAAGAAACAAGTGTAAAATGTGTCAGCGTAATGTTTATTCTTGACCTTACATTTTGACAATACACAGAGTTTTACACAGTTTTTTTCAGAGCTTCCCACTGCATCTCAGGCTCTTCAAACTTCATCCTCAGACTGAGCAAACTCCACAATTTAATTACAACTTTAAAAAAACCTTAAAAGACAAATGTGCACAAAAACTTTCTTGCAAAGTTCTTTCTTGTTCGTAACCCTTTGCTTTCAGCTGACAGATCAACAGATCACCCACATCCATCACATCTTTCTGAAATAATTTGGCAGCCTACGTAAACCGTTGTGTGGATTTTGAAATTTTGTCTCTGTGGCAAACAACAGTTCAAGCTACTGCCCCCTTTAAGGGCCTCTAATTCAGTGCAGGCATGTAGATAATCTTTTGCAGCACTAAGGACACACTATGCACTTTGAGCATTTGGTATGTTGTGTCCTGTGCAGCTCATTTGGTGCAAAGTTGAGAAGAGAGTTAATACAGTATTTTGGTGTAAACTGGATCTTTTTGAATCATCAGCCAACACCAGACACATCACACTCTGGACACTCACGTGAACATGAGTATATGAGCAGTTTATGCACACAACTGTATGATTAGCAGAACAAGCAGTAGTTCTGCAAATCATTCATACGTTTATTGTGGGCTCCAGCTGCTTGATTTTTGTCATGAGCTGCACTGGCTTGGCCCTCAGGGCTGCTGGATCACAGGGGCCCATTAAGGAAAGGTAAATCTAATCAGGAGTCTCTCTAGCCACAGAGCTGTGTGCCACTGCTGGAGGGGGAATGGGCAACGTCATTATGCTGCTTCTGTGACCCCGGCGCAGAGCAAAATGGTTGGATAAGACTTTAACATGGTGCTTAGAGTACTTATCTATAAGGAGGTTTATGTTTCTGGACACTCTGGCAGGTTAGAGATGAGAAGTGCTGAGTTGTAAGAGAAGCTTCTCTGGAAGATGCGGTAGCTTTAAGGAAATGCAAAACAAGTTGTGTGCATACGTGGGTATGGAAGTGGACACTGTCCTCAAAGTAAACATACAAATAGTTTCACAGTTGAATAGATCCTGAAATTAATTCTGGATTCTTTACATCATTCCTTGTATCCTATAAGCCAGTAATAAACTTATTTGTGCTATTTGTGACCAGTGAGCTCTCAGGCCACTTATAATGATCGATGGAAATTGTTGTTTAATGACTTATAACTCCTGATGTGAATTTTTTTTTATCCTGCGAAACATATCCGACATGACTCACAAAGTAGATATGTGGGTGCATCCGGACCACAATCACACTTATCAGATATGACATTTAGAAAAGCACAGGCTGTTTGAGAAACAAAGAGCAAGAAAGAGGTGCAGCACATGTAGCCTAAAGCACTGATGATATATGGAATGGAAGCATCAATGAATTGCTTAAAAAGCTAAAGCCACTGCTTCTCTTTAACTGCACCTGTAATGAACTGGCGTAAAATTTAAAATTCATCACCTTTTCAATTTGATGTCTCAGCTGTCTTTGTATTGGTTTTCTAATTGCCCTTGTTCCTTCATCATCACAACTCACTGTTCCTTTTCTAAATAGGCTAAAGTGCAAGACTTGACAGGGATGATTTGTTTTTCTAAAGACAAAAAGGAGACCGGTTTAGTAATTTTCTTTGATTTAGAAATCTTTAATCAAGCTGCACACCTGTTCAGTCACAATGGGATTGTGTTGAATTGCATTTTGACACTGTGTAAATGTTTGATCCTCTGTGTTTGAGGATAGACTCCTGCTCAAACCTGAACAACTGGAAACCAGGTTGATTTAAAATATAAATGGTAAGACTCTACCTTGGGTCCTAGTGTCTGAACTGTGATAGGTCACAGCAGCTGGTAATGTTGGTAATGTGTGCGGTCATGTCACAGCCACAGCTGTAGTTACCGGCCACCGTGGCACTAGCGTGATGACGGCAGTCGACATGCACCATTGAGCATCAGTACCTCAACCACTCACTCACCCCAGGAACACTTTATGCCACCGCTGTCAAATTACACATGTAGACAGAGCACTCTGCGTGATTAGTCATTCCACTTGGCAGCTGTATTTTGACACATGCAAAAACAATCACAGTCATCGCCAGACACAGATGCTCAGATGCTCTGTTACAAAGAGAGAGAGAGAAAGACTTACATGGAAGAAAAAACACCTAAAACAACCAAGTTATACGGTACTGCTGTACTTTGAGATTCTTGAAATTTTCACTCTAGAAGTTTGTTTTGTCCAGGACTTGCTATATTTGTAATTCGCGTTTAATCACATTTTGCTCTTTGATTTGTGGGTACTGCATCTTCTTGTTTTTAACAAACACTGACCAACTACATATTGATGTCAAGTTTAAAGAGAAAAACAACATAATGGTCAAAATAAGGTTTCATAACAGCTTTAATGCTCCTTGTTCTGAAACTCTGCTGGAGGGTTGAACATCATTCTTCCAAAAGACATTCTCTCATTCCCTCGATATGTTGTTTAAGTCAAAAAATCTCCCGTTGATGTTCAGCTTGGCTGGGTTCTGGTGACTTTAAAGTCCTTGGTGCTTTAAAGTATACACAGTATTGTAGTATCAATCATTCTCAGTGACCTATCATGCATTGTATGGATGAGACATCTAGATCAAATTTGTCAACTTCATCTAACATAGCACAGCATTTAAAATGCTCTTTAGAGTTTTTGAACTCTAGTAGCACTACTGAGGAATCTTTCTGAGTGGGTTCTCACTTTATTTAACCCGTGCATGTACAATAGCGGGCAACACAATACATATTCCGGTAATGCATCAGCAAAGGCAGGGAAGAAGGAGACAGCTCACTTGCAGGTATAATAATGGTCATGAAAATGTAAATGAATTCAACACATTTGTTAGGGTACACAAGTGTTTTTTAAGTGTAATAATGATGGCTTATCATTGCGTTCAATATGTTTATGCTATATTACGCTTCAATATGTTGCTTTTAAACAGTACACAAAAACAGCAATGATATTTCTTACTCTAGATGCATATATACATAATGTGCTAGTTAAGATCCAGTTGAATGCAAGTTTCTTACCCGACAAGTAAGAGCATTCACTCTCAACACACAGACAGAATAGCCACAATGCATATACAACAGACATACACACACATTCATAAGTTTGTGAGGGTATACTAGTTGTGGACCAAGCAATACAAGCTGACATGCTCATTTTGAGGCTGTTTACCCAACATTACTGCAATTAATAGGACATTTATTTTGTGTTTCCTCTTCTCTTCATCAACTGGATGAGTCTAATGACCCCCATAAAGGTGACCAGCATTGTTCAGCAGCAAGAGAGAGAGAAAAGAAATGTGGAGGATGATGAATAATAGCCCAGCTGGTCGCGTTAGCTGCAATTAGCCTGCCTGAAGTCCCACAATTATCCAGGGAAAAGCTGAGACTCACAATGCCACAAAGCTGCACTGAATCAATACATAATTGTAATAATTATCATCCTGATGTCATTTGTGGACACGTCTGACACTTCCAGAAAAGAAGATGGAATTGGATAAACAAGGAGGATTGAATGGCAGGGCTATATCACCTCTTCAAGTGCAACCTTTCAAATAAAAGGTAGCCTTGATACGTGGTATGATCAATGATGGGGGTCGATCGGTGGTGATAATGAGTCAGTCTGACTACATGCCCCTCTGTAGCCGAGCTACTGCACATGTCACCAAGAGCCGAGAAGGAGAAGGCGCATGTCACAATCTGCTGAACTCAAAAATCAGACCATTTATGAAGTTAATTCACATCCGAAACTTTCAAATCTCTGTCATGGAAAAAGTTACAAATTTGACTCTTTACTGTAACAACCACTATGTTCATTCTACAAAAACAGGCGCCATTTGAGTCTGCAAGGTTAGATTAGATGTATAAGGCACAGAAAATGTCCCAAAATGTGTTTCCAAGGCTTAAAGCTATTAATTCAAGTGTTCTTATTAACACAATATATAAGAATAAAATAGTATTTTAAATATTTTAATAGTATATGGCCATGCTTACATTAGCTTTATTTCTAAAAAATAAAAACATTATTTTTTGTAAGTATTTTATGATTTGTGTGCCTCCCTCTGTTTGACTTGCCACCCTGTAACACTAACTTGTTGCGTTGACAAATAATGTACTGTTGCTTTAAATGACATCACAAAGAGAAAGTGACATCATTTGAGCCTTTGGAGCTGCCAAGAACAAAAGCAGACAAGTAGCGACATCCTTTTACATTGTTTATTTGTTGCTTTTTCATATTAGACCATAGACTGTATATGAGAAGTGAACATGTGAAGTGATCATCGTTGATCCGCCATGTTGATTTTTTGCAATTAGTGGTACCAGATGTGACCATATTTGGACGAGTCAGTGAAGCTAATGGTCCTGTGTGGCACTAGCTAGCTTGCTTAACTAGGTGCATCTCTAATTCATGTTAACTGTATTTTAACAGGGCTGACAATTTTGTCTAGCGAACAGGCGTAAAACTAAATGTACTCACCAGAGAAAGTGAACAGCCAACTCCTAATAAGCTTTTTCAGTGGCGCAGGTTAAATCAGTGCAGAGGATAGGAAGCACTCTAGCCTGATTGACAGATCACCATGGTAACATCTTGTCAATCACAGATAGTCCCGCCCTGAAGCATACTATGGTCTATTTTCCTCTAAACTGGACCATAAACCACATGGCACCATTCATTTACTAAATGAACATCATGCTGTAAAGAAGGCTTGAAACTAGTGACTGAGACCATAAACTCATTAGGAAAGTGAAAGCTGAGAAGGAGGGTCATTTTACCATTATTTCTAATGGAGCCAGACTTTTTTTGGAACCAGAAGAGTTGCTCCCTACTGGCCGTTCGATAGAATGCAGGTTTAAGGGACTTCTGCGTTCGCCTCAGGTCTCTGACGAGAAGCTTCCCGCTTGTATTAGACAGGGCCCATCAAACTCAAACTAGCCACCCTATCACGCAAAATACATAGGGCAAAATGTTTTTTATTAAAACACTAAGAATGCAAAGAAAATTATATTTCAAATTGAATGCATGTATATTGGGTTAAGATCTTTAGATTGAAACTCTCCCCGTTTCTAAGATTTTCAAGCAGTTAAAGTTTATTTTTTGCCTATTTGAACCATTGTTAATGTTTCATAATTATTACTGGCAGTTGTAATAAAGCCTGATTCTAAATCCAACATATCACATAGCGAAACAGTTTTTCCTTACCACCCTGCCATCATACTACATCAGTTCCCACCCCGCCACAGCATGATTTTGTAAATAAAAATTATGTAAAGTAAGTGAAATGTTACATACATTAATGTTGAATAAAGTTCTTGTTTTGTGGACTAATCAAACAAATGTAAGATTTAATTAGCATTTTTTGTGCAAAACAATTAGGCCATTAATAAGTGGAATTCATATTTCATGATTAATAATTTAAGAATAAAAAATGATTAAATAACCTATTTTCTATTGGTGGTTTCCAAAAAAGAGACATTAGACTAGTGGGATAACTTTATATCTTTAAACTTTAGATCTGTTTCTTGTATTATTACTCAAAAGGTGTCCATGACGGAGGGGTACAAGAATGACTGTCATGCCTGAATAAAGGATTAACATATCTTTCAGTTTTTGATTCATAAATGCTGCTGCTCTTGCATCCAGCATACCGTAAATAAAAAATGTAACACTCTTACCTACCTACCTCGGATGTCTGACAACCCTATAACCTTTTTAGAGTAATACATTACAAAATAATGCTTTTTAATTAAATAATGATTTTGACACCAAAATATTGTTAAAAAACAAAATGAGAAATACCAGAACGTTGAGAGTTTGATTGAATGAAATGAATGAATCAGACATGTTGTTATAGTAATAGTCCCATGCCGAGACCCGAGGTATGTATTTAACTGTAAATTATTAGTTCCCCTATGCTTTTAATGAAAAAGGGAAACACACTGTTTGTGTATAACGGATCCAGAATAAATTCTGTCCTACATGCCCTCTCATAGAACAAAGCATAATGGAAAACAGTCTAATTCAGGGATTATCCTGCAAGTTTTATCAACTTGCATTTTACCCACGATTTTTGAATTTTCTCTCTGGGTGATTTCAAATAACCAGTAATAGGTTATGGTCTTGATAAATTGGTCCGACACAGGAAAGCAGACATTTGGAAAGGAGTAGGAGTGATATCAGTTTATCTTGATCCTGATTGAGCCTGTAGCTCTGCTGCTCTTTCTCAGACTCCAAATGTGGTTGAAGTTGAATAAACTTGCGCTGCTGTACAATCATTCTCTTGTGGTTTGGAATACAATTGTTTTCTGTATTCCTTTTTCCTGGATCCACTTTGTAAAGATACTCAATTTTGTAACAAATGGATGTTATTTTGTAGTCATGGATGTATCTGGGAAATGTTTTCTGGTCATTTTAACGTGTTTTTCGGGGGAACCTCAATAATTTGTGAATTAATATGACAGCAAGTAATCTAATTGTTCTCATGATCTACATCAACCAGAAGAGCCATTTGTAAGATTTCTGTTTGTTAAAAAACTGCTTAAAAGACATGGATGGAACACACCATAAACTTGATATTTGTTCCTATCTCGGAATAAATGTCAGGCTTCTGCCTATTGCTCAGTCTTTGATGTCATGCCACTTTAAAAAAAAGGTCAAGATAAGGCAAAGAAATATAACAAAAACATAACAAAGCTTCTTTTCTAAAGATATACCAATTTGCTATGTTTCCATGCAGAAAATAGGCTTAAACAAGGTGCAAAGGTGATTTCTATCTTACTGTCTGTTTGCTTTATCTTTCTTTTTCATGCACACTCTGTTGTCCCCCAATCAAGGACGTAACTACCATTGTCTGTGCCCGGGGCTACATCAGTGCTCTTTAGCATTTTCTGCCTGTGTGTTCAGGTTGGGGGAAGAGTCACACTGGGGCCCATTTGCCTTCCCTGCACCCATGCAAGGTTGCTGCTGTGGCAGCATGTGGCCAGAGGTCCACAGATAATCCTTTTACCTCTGCTCGCCTGTGGGCACCGTAAATCACTTCACAATCATGTTAACCACCAAAGTCATCAGCCAAAAGCTGTACAAATTCACTTGATGTGGTTGTTGCTGAGGTAAGAAACAGAGTGCCCCCCCAAAAACAACAACGTGTTGTTTTCTCTTTCCTTTTTGTGTGTGTGTGTGTGTGTGTTTTACCACAATCAAATCTAATTTGTGAAGAGCTGTGGAGATTGGATTGAGCTGATAAAGTGACTTAATTTTCCACAGTTGACTTTTCTCTGGTCTAACCTTTATGTAAAGCCCTGAGGTCAAATCTTTGATTATTGTCTAAAGATGACTACAGTGGACCCAACTGGTGGTTATTTCCACACATCTTCACCATGTAAATATTAATCATATAAACAGGAATTTAGAATATATATATAGTTATATACGACAATATATGGCTTATATACGATAATAATAATAATAATAATAATAATAATAATAATAATAATAATAATAATAATAATAATAATAAT